>NDGN011253886.1:0-13849 GCA_002564285.1 Tympanoctomys barrerae | reverse complement strand
CCTAGTTGGTTTCCACGACACAGGCAGGCATGAGCTCTGAAAACTTCTGCTTTCCTCTCAGATCTGCGGTGACTGTCTCTACCACCAGCCTTCCCTCCCAGTCCCACTGGGACACCTCAGAATGTCTCCAACTTCTGCTTCTTAGCCAGGCCGGCCTGCCCACCTAATCTCAGGGATAGCGCTTGTCTCTACCCCTACCCTAGGTCCCCGGCTTGGTTATCTTCCCATGTTGTTTTACAGCTGGCTTAGAATAATTGGAAAAAAAAACAAAAAACAAAAAAAAAAACTGAAGTAGAACCAGATCTGTTACACCGGAGTGGAACGTCTTAGAACAAAGCCTGACCAGAATATGAAATGAGGAACAGTCGAAGAAACAAGAGAGCAAGTTCCTCTGCTTGCCTTGGAATTCCGATTTTTTTAAACTGTTCTTTCCCTTTTGTCCAGCAGGTGGCTCTCCAGAGCGAGGCATCCGTAGAAGAAAATGAGGAGGGTTCAAATCTTGCCTGCTTCTATCTGGGCAGCAGGTTACTGCCTGGGGGGTCTCTGGCTGATGCATGGTGGGGGCCTGTCTAAGCCCTGTTATCTGAGCTAGGTGGAGGCAGGGGATAGAAGATATTACAGTGACACCTGTTGAAGCTGGTTCTTCCCAGAAAGAAGCTCTGATGTGGAGATGTCCCTGGGGAGCACTGACTCTGGCTCACCCAAGGCTTAACTGTAGCCCCTGAGCTCCTCTGGCAATATTTTTAGATCTGACAATAACAGAAAACTGATCTTCAACTTTCTGTCTTCCGTTGCTACCCAATCTTTCCACTCTAAGCCTTGCCTCCCAGGTTACCATTTTGATTGGGTCTTTTTGTTCAGGACAAGTTAGTATGCTCTGGGGCTTGCTCCGACATTCACTGCAGGCACCTGGCCTCTGACCCCATGCTTATAGGACAAGCTTGTGTGGTTTGCCTCGCCGGGCTTGGTGTCAGTGGCTTTCTACCTGTACCACTCCTCGCCTCCTCCTTCCTTCTGCTCGGACACAGCTCCAGGCAATCAGGATCACACACCTCTATCTTGAAGACTGAGCTGTTCTTGCTTTAGACTCATAGGTACCTCTACCTGCTGGCTATTTTAGTGCCCCTGGAGGGAGCCCGGTACCACTTGAGAGATTGTCTCTGTGTCTATAGAGTTGTAAACATTTCTCAGGAAGCTATGAACTTCTGGCAAAATGTTGCTACTGAGCACAGGGCAAGCCCTAAAAACCTTCCAGGAATTAAGAAGGGCGCACTTTGTCTACCTTTCATTGTCCTGCCCTAGACTAGACTGGGATATCTGGATTCCAATGGTTTTGACATTTTGGAGTGAATGATTCTGATGGCTAGCGGGGTTGTTCTGTGTTTCTTACAGTTTATCCAGTAGTTTCCAGTAGCACCCCCAAACCCAATGTTGAAGGTTACCAAATGTCCCCCCTGTGCAAAATCCATGCCCTCTCCAACATCCGCCCTCTCCCCCTCAGATGAGAAGCACAAGCTAGATCAGTTTCTACAGCAGGCAGCTGGTTGATTTATTTTGACGCTTTTAATAAATACTGTAAGGTTGTGCTCATTTACTTAAAGCTTTCAAAAGATTCTGATAAAAGAGGTAACAGTGAGTCGGTACCGGGAAAGCTTCAGGTGAAGGCATTGCCAAGCCGAGAGAGACAAAGGGCACATCTTGTTTATGGCTGCAGTTAACGAGGGCAGGTCTGCTGCATCCGTGCAGCTCGCTCTTAGACTGTCTGTGGTTTCTTGGGTTTCCTAGTTTTTCGCTTCTGCATTATTCTTACCCTTTCTCACTATACCCCTATGATAGGTTTTCTCTGATATTTTTTCCCTTTAAATAATCAGCTCCGTTTCTAAATGGGCTGAAGATCGCTTCCCAGGAGCCTGCCCCCACACTCGGGCCATCCCGCGGTAGGCACGCTTTTGCTCCTTTTGCTGCTCAGGCCCCTCTTTGCTGTAATCAGGGAGTCACCAAACCGGGTTTCTTCAAAGCCAACCAACTTAGAGAGGGAAAGATGAACTTTGTCAAACTTCAGCCTCTTGTACAAACAACTTTAGTCCAACACGGAGTTGTTTTCAGTTTCCAAAACTGGAAGGGAAGGAGGAGAAAATCACCTCCAGGAAGCTCACGTTGCAAGGAAAGGAAGAGGGCCCTGAGATAAGACAGTAAAGGCCCACAGTAGTAGATGCCTCCTGTGTCTGCCACGAGTGAGCAACTCGGGCACCAGAGAACCCAGGCCCTGAAATGTGCAGCAGGGTCACTGCCTCCTCTGTTTCTATGCCTACCAAGGTAAGCCCTCTGCTCCACTCTCCTGGCCTCTCCAGAGACCCACCAGCCCTGGGAACACGGAGCGCCTATCTAAGGGGTGCACGGGAAGGAGCACAGAGAATGTTCGGCGCCAGGGAGCCTGCGGACAGCACCAGCCCCTCCTGCGCTCCGAGGGTGCCGCATCCCCTACCAGCACCTGCCTGATTTAGGGCAGATGCCTAAACAAGCGTGCGGAGGCACACCCCGGCCGTGTGTCTATCTGCGCATGGGTGTGCGGGTCGCCCTGCTGCCTCTTGGCTCCCGCCGTTTGTGGAACATTCGGCCGCCAGGCATCTCGATGGCCAGGAGTGAGAGTTGGCAGAAAAACCTCTGTTTTCAGTGGTTTCTCCCTCCTCTGAATTACTTTTCATTTTAAAATAAGTTTTTAAACATAAGCAGTACAGTTCACGCCAAGCCACAAGGTTCAATTTAGCATTTGGGGATAGTTATTTTAATTTATTTTTACCCTGTATTCTTTACCAATGCAATCAAGAACACAGTACCAAGAACCGGGCATCAGTCTGACATGACAGAGGTGAATAAAAAAAGACATGATCTATTTTTTAAATCTTACTTTTGCCCAGCCAGTGACTATTTTTCTTTACAGTAGCTGTGTTTATTCAAACTGATGCCATCCTTCAAAATATTTTTTGAAACATCTCTTTGGGTTCTCATGTGCCCGTTTAGAAGCTAGTGCAGGGAGGGGGTAATTATTTTATTACCTCGCTGTTTTCCTTTAATAGATAAAGCTCTTCATCTCCCTGGATCACTCTTCCCCCAACCAACCCCCAAAAAATTCACAGAGGGATTTTAAAAAATCAGTCTCGAGACTGTTTTTAACCAAAAGACGAGGCTGTCTCAGAAAGCAATTATGAAGGGAGCCACATATATATTCTGAGGAAACCACAATTGTGTAAGTAGATTTGGAGATTTTTATGTTAAAATGCAAGCCTGTGACCTCATCGCTCGGTGCATCAACTTCGCCTGCTGACTGACGGCCTCAGCGGTGAGGCCCTTGTTCCGAGTCCTTCCTCATGGAAGGGGAGGGGAGGGAGACACACTGAAATGCATAGAGGAGGTTCTTTTAAACAGGCTCGGACGAAGCCTAGAATGATATTGAAGTCAACACCATGGAACGCTGTGGATACTGAATATGTGCTTTTGTATTTCCCAGGAATGACAAGGAGGTTGGCAGTTGGTGGCAGGTAAATTTGGGGCCTTTGGGCCTTCCTTACTCCACATCCAGTGCACTCTGGGGAGGAAGTGCACTGAATACCACCCTGTTTATATGAAGGTATGACCTACCTGGAAAATAAGCAGCCTTGAAAACTAGGGATCAATAATGCCAGCCCCAGTCAGCCTTTCCTTGCCTTCTCTGACTTACAGAGGAGTCACAGGAAAGCACACCGGTGTAGTAACTCTAGCCTCGGGAAGAGCTCTTTGTTTATGAATGGCAGGATACCCTGAAATGGGCTCACCCCAAGAGGGACTGTACCTTCATGGCAGTGGGTGTGGGCACAGGGAGCACTGGGTCAGCTGGCTGGAGGATGCAGATGAAGACAGTGTCGGGACATTACCTGAGGTTGAATACAAGGGACCACACAGAGCATGTGCCCTGTGGCAGCACCCGCAGCTACTGCTGCAGAGGAAGAGCAGTGGGACAGAAGCCCTAAAGCCCTGGTAGATGCAGATGACATCCCACTGGGCCCTCAGTCCCTGGATCAGTCCCAGCACTCAGAAGCCTGCTGTCCAACAGGAGTCTGTGCAGGAACCACAGCTAGAAGAAGAGCAGGTTCTGGAGAGTGTGGCTAAGGCCAAGCCTTGATGCCAGTGATGGAGGTGACAAGGGTGTCACATACACTGCCCAATCTAAACCAGCTGGACCCACCCTGTGATGTGCAGAGCACGTCTGTAGCAGCATGAGAGGCAGGAAGCGCCATCTCGGTGGGAGGAGACAGTGTCCCGCCGCCCATCAAGAGCATCAGGGAAATGAAGCTTACGGAGGCCATCCTTTGAGGCCTGAAGAGGAGAGGCACACTGCCTGAGGTCCATCCAGCCCGAGTCACTGCTGCCTGTTGCAGGTGGACAGCCCCGCCCTCCTGTGCTGTGCGGTCTGCCATGAGGCATGCCCACCAGAGAACAGATGGAGCCCATCACAGTGCACACATGGCACTAGCTACTCCTGGTGCCCCTGGATTTGCTTCAGAGGAAGGTGCTCAGCTTGGACCTCTGTGCTATCTGGTCTTGAATGAAGCTGACTACCACAACTGACATAAGCTTTGAGGGCACCACTGGCACCATCTTCTACTTTGAAGGCCAGTGACAGACTGCTCCTCAGTGCCACTGTGCCAGAGAAGTTTCAGAGGTTTCCAACAGTACCCTGGTAAAGCCTGCCACTAGTAATGTGGGGTGTGCTGGCGCTGGCAGCCCTGATATTGGGTAAGAGAGGAATAGGTGGAGGAGGAAGCAGAGAAGGTGCACCTCCAGGGCCTGCAGAGGACACTCCAAGCTGTGCTCATCTTTGTGGAGAAGTAGGCAGATACAGACACCACCCATGATTGCCTGATGCTCAAGGGGGTCGGAGCAGCAGCCAGGAGGTGCAGACCAAGGCCACTGAAGCATTTTGGGAGGACAAGAAAGATGTCCTGGTGGCCACAGACAGTGCCTCCCAGGGCCTGGACTTCCAGTCATCTAGCATGTCATCCATTAGGAAAGGCCTGGGAGACTGACAACCATACATGCCAGATCAGCTATGCTGGGAACTCCGGAAACACTGGGGTTGCTACCATCTTCGTCAACAAGACCTGTGACAAGACGGTGCTGGCAGACCTCAAGGCCCTACTTTTATAGGCCAAACAGAAGGCTCCACTGAGCTGCAAGCGCTGTCCTGTGGGATGAGTCCCTGCTGCACATCAGAGGAGAGCATGGCCGTGCTTCTGTGGTTGAGCTGACTGTCTGCCAGGCCATGCACCTCTGAGCCATCGTTTCTCTCTTCCTTCCAGGAGGCCTTGATCTCTGGATTGCTGTCACCACTCTGCATGCATGCTTGCACCAGCCTCCCAAGAGGCCAGTGTTCCCAGCCCACTGCCCTGGGCTAGTCTCTGTGATCTTCAGAATGATCATCTTTGTATGCTCTCCCACCTGCTGAGTGACAGATGGGGCAGCCAGGTCACCCTCACAGTCCAGCCTGAGCTTTTCTAACACAAAAATCAAAAACCCAAAGCTTTTAGAGTATAGTATGATATGATGCCTCTAGTGCAAAATTCCACATACTAAACTTTTATGAACAAAATTACCTTTAGGCCATGTGGATAGAGTATGTACAACATAAATAAATTTTTTATTCAGACATGGGGGCGTTCCATCTCCAAGAAATCATTGTGTATAAGCAAATATTCCAAAATTCCCAAACCCACTCACAATATAAAACACGTCTGGTCCCAAAATTTTGAATAAAGGATATTCAGGCTGTAAACATTATGAATGGAGATATTAATTATACATGTCATGTGATACATTTTACATTCTCTCTTTTTTTTCCCTTAAACTGAATCTTTGAAATTCAACAAGCATTTTGCATTCATAGCTCGGTTTGGTCAGTGATAGCCACACATGGGCTGGAAGTTTTAGATGAATCAAAGGAGCTTCAACCTTTGAAATCTCTTCTTGCCTGAGATTCCACAGTTAGCGCTGCTTTTCAGGGAAAATACAGACACACCAGTCAGTCACCTGGGCATATGCACGTCATGATTGCATTTTATTTTTAGTCTTCTGGAAAGTTCCTTATATCAAGAAGCTGTTTGTTTCTGGGTATTTTTGGACACAGGAAAGTAGTGTAGGTGGGACTTAAAAGTGAAGTAGACTTCTCCAGTCAGGGTCTTGTCCTAGACCACTCATCACAAGATCTGTGGGTCCCCAGAGAATGAGGGACCTAAGGAATTCTCCTTGCAAGGCTGGCAGACAAGATCTGAGTGAAAGGCTAATGCCTGCAGGAACACAGCCGTCCTTCCTGTGGCTGCTTAGAACACCAGAGATCATTTGGAATTTTGTAAGAAGTTGTGCAGGTCACGGGATGGGGGCTGATCTGCCTGGACTAACACTAGCAGACCACCAGAGGCTCACGTTTATGCTTTTCTGGGTACTTCACGGCTTTGATAGATGGGCTGCCAGAATGACAGATCCTCAGGGCAGCATCTTCTTTCACTCGATGGTCCCAACCACTGAGCAGAATGTAGACTGAGAAGCCCACGACAGGCTAACCATGATGGATCTGGGCTGTGATGCCAGCTACTCAGGAGGCTGAGGCAGCAATATCGTAAGTTTGAGTACAGCCTGGGCAACTTGGTGAACCTCTGTCTCAAAGTAAAATGTAGAAAGAGTTGGGAATACAGCTCACTGCTCCCCAGGGTCAATCTCCAGAACTGCTTCCTCCCTGTAAACACTCGTGTCTGCACGTTGGAGGTAGAAACAGCAGAACCAGAACTTTTCATCTTATTTTTAGTTTTTAAACACTAGATGTGGCAAGCACAAGGTCCCAAGTTCTATCTCCAGTACAAAAAAAAAAAAAAAAAAAAAGACTAGGATTGACCTCGAAATGGTTATCGCAGCACTCTGAGTTTCCGTTGTTTCCACTCACACAGTGGAGCCTGCATCACGTATTTCATAGGGTAACTATGAGGAAAGTAGGAAAGGGAATCTAAATCCCTTGGTATAGTAACTGGCAGAAAAGGAGGCACAACACACATGCCAAGTTATTATAATTGCTGCTGCTACCATTTCCATAACATCAGGCAACAAATACTGCATGTCCGCTCGCTCTGTACCAGGTCTGCAGATATTCCGGCATGTAGTGGGCTCTCTACACTTATGTTATCACTATGGTTATGCTAGAGCTTGGTGTGTAGAACAAAGCAGATCACAAGAGCTTTGTCTTCAACTTCAAGCTTTCTCTGGGGACTTAAGACAATGTCCTCACCAAACAGTTTCCCGGTAGGTAAAGTCTTGCAGGAGTAAAGCAACAGACAGGCCCATGGTAGACTCTGGCGTAGATTCCATCACTTCTCTCTTTCTAACTTCATGCCTCTCTTCCAGATCACTAGCTGCAAATCCTTCGTATGTGCTGCTAACGGCTGCCTCATAAACTTAATTACATTTGCTTATGCATGGGAAAGCCCCACTCCTGCTGGCTCAGCCAAGATAAATCTGGGGCTTTTCAAAAGGAACTGGATGAGAAAACTGTTTTCTTAAGAGCCTTTGTGAATACTGATTGCAAACACCAGGGGAAATGTAGCAAAAAAATGTAGCAAGATCCTAGAGGGGGGTGCAACTCTGGACCCCTCCACCCAGCTCCCTGAGGGTTGCAGGAGCCTGGGGCTGCTCCCTGTGCGCCCTTGAGAGGTGTCTTTCAGTGGCAGTGGCAGAAAAAGAGCTGGGAGCCTTGGCTGTTGGGAGCCCAGCAGAAAGGGGAAGAGAGGGCAGAACTCATGGGGTGGGATCTGAGAATGCAGCACCTGAGCGCAGGAGTGACCCTACCAGGGAGTGCTGGGGGACACAACTGTAAGCTCAGCATGCCCCCATGGCTTTTGGGGTGTCTGCTAGATGCAGCAGCAGTTATGCTGCTAGGGAGCCACTATGCCCCACAGCTCACTTGTATCAACTGTGAGGGGCCACAGGGAAGGTCCTCCCAGGCAAAGAAGATAGGTTAAAAATCAATCCTTGTTGCGGGTTAAGCTCTGTCCGGGGCCTTCTGCTGCCTACTGGCTCAGGAATGTGCTCCTTGCCTTGCTGGCATGGATGCCGGTGAGGTCAGCAACATAAAGGTGCATTAAAAAAAGCAAAACAGAATTAAAAAGGAAATACCATAGAAGTTACACCATGCAACCTAACATCTTTGAAACTCAGGCTAAAATTGCCTTGGTTAGTGCGGCTTATTGGTTGGAGAGACTCACGGTGCCCTCTTTATTTTCTCGGCTGTGTTTTGGATTTACAGCTGGACCCAGTCACGAAAGCTCCAAACTAAGGACACATAGAGCACACTGGTTAGGTCGGCTGAGACCCTGCCTCCGCTGCCCTGAGCTGGGCTAACATCATACATCTTTGGATCAGAGTCTGCATAGGCGTAGACAAAGCTGCTTTTCAGTCCTCACTCTGTTGCTGAGTCGCTGTGTGACTAGATGTTCCTTATGCCACTCTGACCCAGTTTCCCACTCAGTAGAAGGAGGGGGAGACCCGGGAGTGGAGTTAGTGTTCAAGAGCTCTCGTACTGGGATTAAACTCTGTCACTTGCAGCTGTGTGACTGCCAAAGCTTCAGTTTCCGAAACCAACCTGGACTGTACGGTGAGACCCTGTCCTAAGCAATGGAGCCATGGCTGCCTCAGTGCACTTCACAGGTGCAAAGCGAGGGCGGCACTGGCTGCGTGGGTGGGAGGAGCTGGGCACGTCATCCCTGTCCTCACAGACAACACACCTGATGCCTGAAAGTGCTTGTGAGCCTCAGTCCCTTCTGCCACCTCTCTGCGCTCCGCTCCTGCGTGGCCAGCATTTCCAGGTCACTGTCCCTGAGGACTCCCCTGATCTCTGCACTCTTCCATCAAGACCTGTCACAGGAATTGTGTAACTGACGGAAATGAGCACCAAAGGCGACCTACAGCGTGAGAAAAGCAGAGCCCTGGGGATGACGGTCTATCTAGGACTGATGTGAGCAACGAGTAGCTGCCCCATCCAGGGCTGTATCCGTGTTGAGTCGGCCATTCCTTCCTGTTGGCTGGGACATCTGAGGAACTGTGGCATCGTGCTACTGTTGTTAAAACAACCCCAGACTGCAAAAGCTTGTTATGGAGTCTAAGGGCAAATAGCTGGAATCATTTATTTATTATAAAATAACTAGCCCCACATGCTAAGAATTACTTTTAAGATTTTGAAATTAGGCAAGACTTAGTAATACATCTCCTTTATTATCGACATCAATGGAAGGTTTATTATTTTAAGCCAAGTATTGTTTTGTCTTGGAATACTGTCTAGCATGTCCAGCACATTTACACCAGAAAACCCTATGTTTCTGTCCACCAAATAGTTTGTGTTGAGCATCTCTAAAACAAGTATCTGCCCTGATGAGTGAGTAGAACAAACGAGGAACTGGTGCATCTGCTCATCAGTCATTTTTAAGGTCTTCTCTAAGCTTGAGGGGCATTCATCTTTTCAGGTAATGCTCTGGGGCGAAACACACCATGACCTAAACCTCGCACAACCGAGTCTTGTGCTCTACGAGACAGGTATCTCTGTTCCCAGTGCCTGGGTCCTTCCCAAGTCTGTGACATGAAGCCAAGGCCAATCACACTACTGTGGGAGGATGCCCACGGTCTGATCCAGTCAGGATGTGGCTTTGGGACTTACAGGCCTGGCAGCACCAAGCAAGATGACTGATAATCCTGAGCCACAGAGTTCTCACACAGGCTCCAGAGTGCTGGAAAGCTTGGGGAGTGGCCCTCTCCTGGGACCTCACAAAGTTTTGCTATGGAAATTTGGTACGTTGTTTCCCCAAATGACATGTAAATGATCACGATGGAATGTTCAAGCAGTGTGGAATATCATTTTATAAGTATCTAACATCCTACTTGAAACTGGGTGATGACCGCGAGCATGCTGGGGATTCTTATAGATTTTTAAAAGGCACATACACAATTTCCCAACAGTAAAATTTTGCTGTTTGTCCTATTTTATGATTTTTTTCTCCTGTATGATGGAGATTTTTGGATGACACAATGCCATTACCTTTAATGATGTCTGGAATGTCTTTGGCTTTTTGGTAACTCTATTTAAGTTGTTTCTAGACTTATTAGTGGTTAGTAAATATTCTTCTTCATTCCTGTAATATTTACAAGTCAAAGAGTAGTAAATATAAACCTCTCATGTATTTCCAGATTACCATGTGGAATAGCTTAGAAATGTCTATTCTCATAGACATTTCACAGGGTCATAATCAGGGCTTTCCCCTATATACAGTATAGTAGGGCAAAGAGAGCAGGAGATACCCACCAGCAGAGATGAGATCCGCTTCTTGGGAAGCCACTTCTTCATCTGAGTCTTGCTGGAGTCCAGCCTCTACCTTAGAAATCTGGCAGGACTGGGAAGCATCAACATGCATGACATGGGCAACAAGCATGTGGTTCCCACCACAGATAGGAAGACACTGGAAAACGCTGTTAGAATATGACCTACAAAACAAAGCAAAATCAAAGAAACAAATGGAAAGAGATGAACGATTTCATGTGAGTGGTACCTCCTCCCCCTTTGTTTCCTTTAGAAATTAGGTTCTCTGAAGGCAGACACTAATCTATTCAATTTCCATTTTATATTACTTATCATTTGATTGATACAGGGTTTCACTACACAGCTTAGACTTGTAGTGACTCTCATGGCTCAGCCTTCCTAGCACTGGGATTACAGGCATGTACCACCACTTCTGGCTCAGAGCTGGCATGTCATGTAGCACTCAGTATCAAACTCAGGATCTTGCCCTTGCCAGGCAGGCGCTTAGACTGCTCTACTATCTTCTCAGCCCTTATCATTTCAAATGTCGTATCTTGGAGGTTCTGGATAATATTTTCATAATCCTACTAACTTTCCATAATATGATTTTTTAATGGGCCACAAATATTTGGCTTCATAGATAATACCAGACAATTCCTTTGAGAATCTTAATAATGATCAGAAAAATTAACATTGTAGAAATAGAAGGATTTCACTAGTAGATAAGAATAATAATTTCTTTTTGTAGTATTCATTTCAACTGAAGTCTATGTTTATTATTTTCTGTGAGCACAGGAAGTTTTGGGTAACAATAAAAATTATACCTGAGATTTATCTACTGTTTTAGTTTTTACTAAGCTGTATGCCACACAGATTCCAGAAGGATACAAAAGGACAGTACGACTGTGTGGCTACCAACATTTAGATAAGAAAATGCCATTTGTGTGATAAAGGACATCAGACCTCCTTTTAGGGACAAAGATGCTGAACTATGTGGGCCTTGCAAAGCCTAATAATACTTAGAGATAGAAGAGAGGATCTTCTGTCCTCCAGAGACATTGCCTGGTGGAAAATGGAGAAGTGTTTCCCTGCTGATGAAAGGCTCTTCAGATTGATGGGAGGGCCCATGTGTGGCAGAAAATGACTCCTTGAATGCAGACGCTTCTTGTGCTTCATCACACCCCCCAGGAATACTCACACCTACTCACAACACACCTGGTTATCAGGACAAGCCGTCAACGATGACAATCTGTTCCCTAAATGACAGAAACATAGAAATTCCAGTGTGCATTCTGCCCTCATCAGATGGACTAGGTGCAAGCTGAAGCCATTTCGATGTTTTTAATCACTGTTTTCCCTTCACATCTCAATCTCTGCTTTACTTTGGTGTAGCAGAGATCAGCCTGTGAATCAAAAGCATCTCTATTCCTGGAGTTAGGTTGCTGGTACCAAGATCCTCTGCCCATTGTTATGCCCACTCATCACAGGTGCCCTTGATCACTTTACCTCCTGACCATAGCTGCTTCTCTTTCTTCAGATTTCTAACAGCAAATCTCAGAAATCTGTAGCAAGTTCAGGAGAGTATCTCCATGCCCACTTAGATAAACATTTATTAAGTTCTCTTCATAGGCCAAGCAATGTGCAGAACTTCGGGGAGGGTCTCCTTTCACAAGACAATCTAGCTGGGGAGATTAGTACTTGTGCATGCATGCAGTAACTGTAGTATAATTATGAGAGGACTTGTGTTGAGCCATCAGGCTTTGACTGCATGGGTGCCAGCATTACCAATAATTGCACATTCTTGTTTTCCATAATTGGAAATCCTATGCTGTATCTCCTTAAAGTATAGCTTAACCAGCTGAAAGTTTGAGCCTTATCTTGTGTGACAGGCAGGTGAATAGCTAGTCATTGTTTAAGCTCTCACATGTCCATTGCTGCATTGTGGGTGGGTGTGAGGAGGAGCACATTTGCAAGAAAATGTATGCAAAACTTGTTGCACAATCCTCCTAGGAGATGACAGGTATCTAAACTAGGGTACTGGGCTTTGGCTGGGACCCAGACTTGAAATCTACGTAGGAACTAAGCCAAAGATCTTGGAGGTTGGGTAGCAGTGTGGCAGCACAAAGTGGGTGGGATCAACAGTGGAATTTACCTGTTACCCAGGTAACCAGAGATGTGCCAGTGCTTGAGACAGATGTGCAGAGAGAGCGAAGTCAACTGGGATGGTTGGTTGCACCAACTCTGGCCTGCTAATCAACTGAAATGAAGATGTCACTGGGCAGGTGTGTGTGAGTCCAAAGCTCAGGAGGTGAGATAGGGCATACTATGGAATTTCCTACTATTGGGTGTGAATTAATCCCCAAATTATGAAATTAGGGGAGACCAGCCACGAAAGCAGACTGGAGACAGTGCCAAGCAGCAAATCCCATGCAAGAGGGCAGTGACAAAGGGAATTAAGAAAGAAGGAGAAAGGGGAAGGGGAGGAAGAAGAAGGGGGAAGAAGCAGGGAGAAGGAGAAACTGAGTCAGAATATGTGCAGGATCCCATAAGAGGCCCCAAGAAGCGCTTCTAGAGCAGGAGGCAGATATTCAGTCAAATGAGGATGCACTACCATGAGTCACCTGTGTCCTAGGGAAGGTTTATCTTGGGACAGGAGAAGGGGAGTGGTGACAAGTGGCTTACCTGGTAGAGGGAAGACAGGAAGTGCAGAACTTCTCTTTAGTGCAGTCCCAGTGTGGCAGGATGACTGATAAGAAAAGCAGGAACTTCCAGTAACTTAGTATTTTTAGTGAGATGATGGGAACAATTTGAACAATGTTATGGGCTGTGAGAAACTTGGGGAGGTCAGAAAGAGAAAGAGAAGAAGGGATGGAAAATCTAGAAAGAGAAAGGATGGGGACCGGACTCTGGGGTTTGGGGTGTATAAATTTGAACCAAAAGAACAAGCCTGATTTTCTGTTGTGGAAAGTCAGCCTGGTGTAGATGCGTTGGGAAGGTGAAGGAGTTCACGCCCTCGGCCTCAGTTTCCACAGAGAGGGAGTCCACGGTCAGCATGACAGGGAATAGCAGATAGTGTGTATCTTCCTCAGAAGCTGGGCCAACGGGGATCCCAGTCCAGAGCCTGTTTCTGCTAGTGAGTTTTAACTCCAAGACAGAATTGAATAGGGACAAGCCACCTACTCGGCCAGCAGCATGAGCACCAGCACAGAGACTTAGGTGTCAGGTCCAGACTAAGATCCTGAACCTTCTCCCTAGGGGCTCCAAAGGGAAGGAGAGTGGGCCTTCCTCCTGCTCCATGGCAGGAGAGCAGCACACAGAATCCCCAAGAAGCAGGGACGTTCAGACCCCTTGTGAATGCTTGTGTTTGAAGGGAAAGAGACAGAACGCCTAGTGTCACTGCTGCTAAGGACTGGTGGCTTGACAGTTGTCGCACGCTACCTCGCCAGCAAGGAAGACGCAACACCCAGCTCTTCTTTCAGCAGTTTA
>NDGN011253872.1:0-15360 GCA_002564285.1 Tympanoctomys barrerae | reverse complement strand
ACCTGGGTCCCACTCATGCACACCTTGGTCCAAGTGCCAGGCACACCTGAGGTCAGGCTGCTGCACACCTGGGTCCTGCTCATGCACACCTGGGTCCAAGTGCCAGGCACACCTAAGTCTAAGTGCCAGGCACTCCTAAAGTCAAGCTGCTGCACATTTGAGCTCCGAATAGCTGAGCAGGGGCCAAGAAGAAGGCCGTGCAGGCCTGGGGGATAGGGCCACCGAGGCTGTGCAGAGCAGCAGTGAGACCCAAAGCTGGTGAAAAAGATATTCATGGAAACCATGCTGGGCGTCTCCTCCAAGGAGTGCACACCCGAGAGTGGGGATGGCGTTTCCTCCCCCGGTCTGTCCCAGCTCTCGGATCTGCAGGAAGTGGTACCTACACAAGGTCGCAGCATCAGCCTATGAGTTCATTTCCGACAAGCTGAAGTCCGATGCCTCAGCTTAGCGGAATGACTGTCACCTGCTCCCCTGGGGGCTGATGTGTCACCTGTGGAGAGGTGACCCCAGGCCAGTGCGACCAGACAGGGAAGGTGCAGAGGGGCTTCTGCATCCTCGGACTGGCCTAGGTCAGCAGATAGACGCCCAGCCAGTTTCTCCGCTCACTCTTCCGGCTGCCTGCTCCTGCCTGGAGCCCACAGACAGGCAGTCCTGCGCTTCGCACTGCAGCCTGAACCTGGTCAGGGCAGGAAGTCTGACGTTGCGCAGCAGAGCACTGATGGGATGGGCAGCAGGAGGGAGGGAGACAGCCTGCCCCCGGGGGGCTTTGGGCAGGGGTGTGGACCGTGGGAAGGGGACCCAGCTGGCAGAGGTGAGTTAAGAATGCGTGGGGCTGCTGGAGCCTGGGCTGGGTTCTGCGGGAAAGGCCATAGCGGAGGGTGCGGGGGAGTCTGAGCAGGGGCCAGCCCTGAGGACAACGAGGTGCGTCCCCCGCCTCTGCCCAGCACACAGAGGGCAGCCCTGCAGAGGCAAGCGCAGGAGCTGCGTTATAAACTGTGGAGTCCATGGGAACAACGCCCCGCGTGTGCTGGGGTTCGGGGATGGCGTCATTCAGGGCAGGAACCCCAGGGAGTGCGTGTCAAGCCAGGGAGACAGCCCAGGACTGGTGCTAAAGTTATAAATGGAAACGGCGGAAGTAAAAGCAGAAATTGCGACCCACCCGCCTTCCTCTGGGGAAGGGGGCGGGGGCGGGGGAGGGGCGGGGGCGGGGGAGGGGCGGGGGCGGCTTCTACCCTTCATTTTACAGATTCTTGTAAAATTTGCATATGCATCATCCATAACCATGCGCAGATGTAACTTTTTAATTAAGAATGAAGTGGGGGTAGGGAGTAGCTAGGAAGATAGTCTGGGCCGGCCCTCTTTCACAACAGGTGTCCCTGCTACCACAGAAGGAACCACAGGGCCCTGTGACCTTGACAGCCCTGGCGGGCAGGGCCTGGGCAGCTCTCGAGGCAGAACCCAGGGCTGGCCTGGGACAGCAGCAGTTGGTTGACAGGTCTGGGTTGAGGGGCTACTAAGCAGCGGGCTGGGATTTGAACCCAGGAAGCCAATTGCCAGATTTTCCTCCCAGTGCTGAGTTGTGCCCTGTTGCCCGCCACCCTGCAGGTGACCTTCGCAGTGGGAAAGGCAGAGGTGCAGGGACAGGTCCTACTGCAGGCTCTGTGGTCCTGGCACCAGCTGTGTGCAGGGGTCTCCAGAGCCCGGATTTCCATTCAATTATAAACACTTGAAGACGTGGCTGGGAGGGAGGAGCCAGCCTGCCCGAGGGGCAGCACTGTCCCTGAGGGAACACAGAACTCCCACGGCCTCTGCCAGGGCCTGGCCCTGCCCGCACCTCAGGATGGGTGAGGACTCTCTCCCCGGCCAGCAAGGGCTCCTGGCTGCCCACCAAACCTCCCTGTTGCAAGAGAGGTATGATAGAAGCAAAGTAGATAGAAAGGACTCAAGAAAATCATCATTTTATTTAACTAATAATTTATTACTTAATTTATTAATTTGAGACAATGTCACTTTATAGTTCAGGCTGGCCTTGAGCTCACTATATAGCCCAGGCTAGCCTTGAATTTTCAGTGATCCTCCTGCCTCAGCCTTCCCCCCACCCTCCGAGTGCTGGGATTACAGGTGTGCACAACCACACCTGGCAAAAATTGTCATTTTTAAATTGTGCTTTTAACTGCAACTGTAGCTCGAGGACATAAATGGAGGAAAAATTCCTTGGGGGGGCCTTAAAGACCCAAGGCCTATAAACTGGGCTCAAGCCCGGGCCTTTCACCCATCTATCATTCTCCTCAACCCCATCCACACTGTTAACCAGATGTCAGATCTTGGTTTTAAACACAGGGACAGGGCTTGCAGGCTAATATATCCCACCACAGGCGAGCACAGCAGTGTACACCTAGGACTCCAGCATTCAGGAGGCTGAGACAGAAAGACTTCTCTGAGTGAGCTCCAGGCCGCTCAGAGGCACTCTGCGTTGGGGACCTCCTCGGGCCCTGTCTAGGGACTGAAGCCGAGGTCTGGTGCAGCCTGGGGAGAGGCGCAGCTAGCTCACACGTTTGCTGACCCTGTCATGCTGTCCCCTGCCTGCTAAACACCCCACCCAGGTCTGGCACCTGCTGTCTCTCTGCAGTGCTGTCCCCAGCTTCAGTAGCAGGTGTCAGCTGCAAACGCCACCCCTGGCCGAGCTCTCCTCCCCCTCCAGCCCAGGAAGTTAGGGAAGGTTGGTTCCTGCAGTGTCCTCACCTCCCTGCTGCGCCAGGTGTGGCACCTAAGGAGGCTCACGCTGCAGTCTTGCCCTCAGGAGCCGTCGTCTGGGGACTAGGGGAGCAGGGGCATTGGCCTAGAGGTTGAAGAGGTCCTGGGTCATGCGTAGGCTGGGTGCTAGGAGGTCAGAGTTCAGCAGGAAGAGGAGGGAATAGAGGCAGCCAGGGAATTGGAGGGGCCAGGATGTACAAGGGCCAGTCAAGCAATGCAATGTGTGATTAAATTTTTTTTAAATGCATCAAAGTATCCATATCCTGCTTATTTTTTTCTCTGGTCTGACTGCTTTGGCTAATATTTTGGGGACTATGATGAAAGGAGTGGTGATAGAGATCCTTGTCTCTTTTTCCTTTCTGAGACAGGGTCTTGCTATGCAGCTCAGGCTGACCTTGAGCTCACTTTGTAACTCAGGCTGGTCTTGAACTCAAAGTGATCCTCCTGCTTCAGCCTCCTGAGTGCTGGGATTACAGGTGTGCATCACCACACCTAACTGACATCCTTGTCTTATCCTAATTTTGGAGGGAAAACTTTCATTTTCCCCCCATTTAATATGATGTTAGTAATAGATTGGCTTTTATTAGATGGAGTTAAGGTCCTTCTACACCAATTTTCTTTAGGGTATTTTTAAAAATCCTGAATGGTTGTTGAATTTTGTCAAAGCTTTTTTCTGTGTCTACAAATGGCCAATAAATAAATGAAGAAATGTTCAACCTCGCTGACCATTAGAGAACTGCAAAATGAAGCTGCTCTGAGGTACCACCTAATTTCAGAAAGAGTGGCTATTATCAAAAAATCTTATAACAGATGCTAGCGGGGGTGGGAGGAGGAACTCTTTTATATTGTTGGTGGGAAGGTAAACTAGTACAACCACTTTGAAATCAGTGTGGAGACTCCTCAAAAAGCTAAAGCTAGAAATTCCATTTCACCCAGCAACCCTGCACCTAGCGTCTTCCTGGGAGAGTTGAGATGATCGTATTACGGGGACACGTGCGTACGCGTGCTTATGGCCGTGCGATCTATGCTAGCTCCTGGAAACAGCACGTGTGTCCATCAGCAGGCAAAGGGAGAAGGGAAATGTGTTTATATGCAATGGAGTATTATGCTGCCAAAAGAAGGTAGACTTGAGGCATTTGTAGGGACATGCATGCAACTTCAGTAAGGTAAGTCCAATGTACAGCTTAAATGTTGCATAGTTTCCTCCTGTATGAAATGCTCTATGCATATGCAAATGAGAAGCAAATAAATATAGATTAAATAGGAACTGTGGAGAAGTTCAGATGTTCCCCCAAAATGCCTAGTCCATGTTTCAAAAATATTTTAATATATATGCAAGTTTGTTTCCTTTATATTACTAGTTCTTCTTTGTCAGAGAAAAGTTTTGTGCTAATGACTGTTTATTTCTTCTTTGTCAGAATTGTTTTTGTTGATGTCTGGTATTCCAAGGAACTACTTTGAACATAACAATACACAGAGAATTAACTATTGTTCTCCTTATTTTGTTAGGAAATTCTGTTTGTTTGTTTTTTCATAGAATAAAAAATGAAAAGTATATTACAGTAAAAGGGACATTGATGTAAATTCCTCCTCCCCTTTCCCTCCCCCCAATGCACACAACCCCCTCATCCTTGCCCCCCTCTGCAGTAGCTCTGGAAGCCTCTTCTGAGAGGATTTTTATCAAGTATGATCAACATCTGGGGACTGCTACTGCTGCTGAGCACCATGTGGCAGAAAGGCGGGCCGGCAGGGCCGGGACGGTGAATCCCAGACGCCTTCGTCAGGGGCTCTGGGACCCTAGGACTTCCGGCTCCCTCACCCCAATGTCCAACTGACCAAGGTCAACATTTTGAATCCATGCTCCACCCTGGGCAGCCAGGACAGAGCGACGAGCCACACTCAGGAAAGAGGGCCCCAGAGCCGCTCTGGCAGGGGCCGGGACAGTGGGCTGAGCCCCTTTGCAGCAAGGGGCGGACACAGAGGACGACTCAAGCGTTGTGTCTTTTACTGTAATAAATTGTCTAAAAATGTAAGCATTTGCTGTATTTTTCAATCACTTCGCATATTCTCAAGTGTCTGCCAAGACAGCTGTGAGAAGCCAACAGTGGCTGTGAGCGCCGAGATAAAGAGTGCAGCCCTCTCCCGAGTGTGTGCGGAGCTGGGAGAGGGGAGTGTGGGGCTGTGCACAGCGGGCGGGTCGCACAGAGTCGCTCAGGGCTGGGGAGATAGCCCAGCGGCCTAAGAACCTGCCTGGCAAGGGCAACATCATGAGTTCGACCCCTGGTACCAAAAACAAAGTTAAACAGGATTGCTCATTGCATTATTGACGTTGCTCCCGGGCCCAGAGAGGTGAAGCAACAGACACCGAGTCCCACGGTGCGGGCTGGGCATGTCCACAGCCTGTCCATATCCTAGACCCAGGTCCCGCCTCTTGCCTGAGCCCCCAGGGAGACTGGAAGCAACACAGCACTGATCTTACCATCAGTGCCAACACAGGCCTCAGATGTTTGTCACTGTCACGGCTCTCGCTGCGTCAACATCTCCCCTACGCTGTCCCTCCGGGCAGCTTGGCAGTGCAGTCTTGATAGTCCAGGTTCCTGAGGGCCTCAAGGGACCTCCCGAGCTCACACGCTCAGCAAGGGCCACCTGCGTCCAGGTCACCTGGCCAGCCTGGCGTCTACAGCTACTCACAAAGAGCTGTCACCATTCCTGAGCCTACCTGGCAGAAAGGCCCTGATGCACACAATGTCACCCACACTGCCAGTGCTGAGGTATACCAGCAGCACCCTGCTGCTCCGTTGACAGACAAAGGTACTTGACCTGCACCCAAGGCCGAGCAGCTGTCACCCAAAGTCGAGCAGTTGCCACCCAAGGTCAAGCAGCTGACACCCAAGGTCAAGCAGCTGTGAGAGCGGCTGGCCAGGCTGCAATGCCTCAGCCCTCTCACTGTATCTGCCAAGCAGAGCCCTCACTGGAGGGTGACTCTGCGCGGCTGACCCACCGGCCCCTCTGGCCCCTGGGCTCTACCCACCCGCAGAGCCAGCCCAGCCCTTGGTCTTCAACTGGGTGGGCTTGAACGTGAGGAGAGCTGCGCGCGAAGTGGCTGGTGACACCAGCTTGCCTCTGGAGCGGAGCCGGGTAATGAGCAGGCACAATGGGCCCTAATTGCCTCCCTGTCCATCACTTACCGCACACTCTCCGCAGACCGCGGGGAGGCTAATTGGCGGTGGCCTTGAGCTTGCGAAGAGGAGCAGCTCAGCCCTGTAAGTGACTGATCTCGGGGACATCAGAGGCTGGGAGCTGCGTGTGGAGCAGCTCAGAGCCCCGCTGGGGACCCAGAGCGCGGCAGCACGGCACACGGGCGGGAGGCAAGAGAGGACCCCGCACACCTGTGCTCCTAACCGGAAGCCACAAGCTCAACTTTGCAATCCGCTGGCCTGGCTGGCCGGGGTGTGGACACTGACACCAGCAGGGACGCGGAGGGGACCGTGCAGCCTGGTGCCTCTGGGCAGCAGAATGCCTGGATTTCAACCACAATATTAGGCAACCCAGGAACAGTGGAATTAAAAGCAGATATCAGTTAATATCTTTTGCTATTAAAATAATGCTGCAATGGACATTTTCTCTGATTCAAATATAGCTAATAGAAAGTGTTCAAATCTGTTTTTCCCTTTTAATATTGTTAGCTGCTCAATATTTTGATGCTTTATATACATATTTAAAACTACATAGGATCACAGTAAAACTCAGATAATTATATTGAATCTATATATTATTCAAGAATTGGCTTTGTAAATATATTTTCTGCCTATTAATAAAAATATTTCTATTAATTTACAAGTCCTTGGATATCTTTGTATGAGTTTAACATGTTCTTTACAGATTATGTAACTTTGCTAGGTTTATTCCTGAAGCCAAATTTGTCTTAATATGTTCAAATATATTTTCAAACACATGCTATTATTACTTGCATTATAATAAAATTGATTTGCTTAATACCCCCCCAAAAAATATTATGCAACCCAAAAGAACTTTGGGCCTCCCATGGCATGGCCTCTGCAGAGTGACGCTGGAGTCAGCCACCAAGAGTGGCTTCGCTCATGAGAGGGGTCACCCTTCCTCTCCCCAGCCAGGAGCTTCACTCTGACACCACACGTGGCTCCCGTGTCCCCCACCCCTTGCGCACTTCCTATCCATCCCACAGTGACAGCTTTCCCTCTTCTCTGCCCATCTCTAGCATGGTCTACACTGGTGAAGCTGAGGAGTTGATCCAGGTGACACAGCTGTCCCCTCCGACTCTCACTCCAGCCTGTCCACCTCAGCGAATCCCCAGTTTCTGTTTCTGGGGAATCCAGGAAGCAGAGGTGGGGGGTGGCAGCACAGGAGGCACAGTCCTCAGCTTGGGAGGCGGCACCCACAGTTCCTCGTGATAGGCTACGGTCGCTACCAGAAGCCCAGGCTGGTAGTGGAGAAAGACAGACGTGGTCACTGGGCCTGCAGCGCTCGGCACCTGCCCGTCTGTGTGGGGCCCATGGGGCGGGAGAGGCAGGAAGTTGATACTGGACGGGGGAGGGGCTTACGAGGGGGAGCATGCCCTTGGGACCGCGGGGACCACAGGATCCATCCATGGGCAGATACAAGGACAAGACCACGGGTGGGGGGGTACAGGAAGGAAGGGTGGCCCTGGTAGAGGGGAATGACCAACACAGAGACCACAGGTGGACAGAGCTTGGGCCACCCTTCACCACCAGGGCCCCATGTGGTGAAGTCGGTCAGCACCTGCCTATGTGCCCCAGGTCCTGGGCAGAACCAGGTGGGGGTGGCAGTGGGCTGCGTGCACAGCTCCTGACCCCAGCGTGGCCTCAGTGTCCTGTCTTGTGGTGAGTACAGCAGCCGGGATGACGGGATCCAGGGACACTTCCATACTGTGGGGACACGAACCCCTTGGCTCCAGTCCCCAGGTGAGCTCAGGGACTGCAGAGGCTGCCCACTGAGGGGTGGGCCAGGTCCTTCCTCTGGAAGGGGCAACCAGAGCCGGGGACGGGACAGCAGCAGAGGCCCCTCCCCTGGTGACAGTCATGTGGACTGTATCCAGGATGCTGTGGTCACTCTGTCACCCATGCTGCTTTCATGTCGGGCCTTGGAGCCCCGTGAATTTGCCTGTTTGGTCAGCTCTAAGCAGAGAGGACAAACTGGGCTGAGGCTGCTGGGGTGACCAGAGTGGGGAATAGGTACAGCAGCGTCCATGGACCCAGAGGAGCCTGGCTGGGGACCTGTGGCTGCTCTTACCTGTGCGGCGAAGGATGAGAACCCTGGCCCAGGCCGGGCAGCTGGAGCCTAAAGCCCAGGGACGCTCTGCTCTGCAGGTGGTGGGGAGCTGTCCCTGAGCCCCCGAGCCCTGATGTCCCCTTAGATGACAGAAAAACTGAGCCTGAGGGCCCAGATGAGCTTGCAGAGACCCCGTGTCACAGCACGCAGAGAAGGCAAGGGGGCTGTGTCAAGTGTCCCCTGACCCAGGCCGATGCAGGGAGGGCAGCAGGGGAGAGGAATCAATTAACTCAAGTGGGTGGCTGCTGTTGTACATTTTGGAGAGAGAGCACAAGAAAATATCCCACTTGTCCGCATTTCAAATTAAGAACAGAAAACATCCAATCTGCTGGAATTGCTGGAGAGGACACTTGAGCTTTATTTCAGGGCCACTTGGGCTGAGAGGGAGGAGGACGCAACTCTGGAGAGGGGGCAGGAGGAAAGGAACGACCTGGAGGGCAGAAAGCCCTCAGGCCCGCTGTGCCCCAGGGCTGGTGGCCCTGTCATGCAGACTACGTCCCTGGCATGGCCAAGGGCAGGGCTAAAGGAGTGGGCATAGCCAGGTAGGCTCCGGCCACGTGTGCTGGGGTGGGCAGGTCATGTGGCCCTAGGCCAGGTCGCCTTCCTGGAAGAAAGGGCTGTGCCCGGCACCGCCCACCCCTCCTTGGCCTCCCCCATGCCAAGCTGCCCTTAGCCCAGCAGTCACTTGAAAGCCTGCCCAAGGCAGCTCCGGCCCCACCAGGTGGCTGCTCACCTCAGGAGAGGCACCTAACCTGCTAGAGCCAGAGGACCCCGGCCCAGGGCTCTCCGCGCTTCTGGCAGAGACCTCCGTGTCCTCACAGAGCTGGGTGGGGTGGGGCTGCTGCGGCCACCAAAGCGGGTCTGGGAATCAGAGCTGGGCACCCAGAGGAGACGCTGCGACCACCCAACCCTAGTGACAGATGAGCAGTGTCGCCGGTGAGCGCCAGGCCATCGGGCACGTGTGATCTGAGCGTGCAGTGGTCACTCAGCCCTGGTTCTCGGGCCGCAGCGCCGGGCCGTGTCCCGCCCTGGCGTCCGTGGCTCTCGCCTGGGACTCTGCCATCCAACGATGTGTGTGTGTCCAGGTCTTTCCTTTCCAAGCCAGAGCTGACACTAAGGTCCAGGCCTCTGCGTAGCTAGGTGCAGAAGCAGGGGTCCCAGTCCCTGGTGCCTGCAGCCTTAGGGGCTCCCGTGTCCCTGGAGCTCAGGGGTCTTCAGTCGACTGTGACACAGGCTTGTCACTAACACTGGATGATGCTGGGCCCCTGTTCATCATTATCGCCACAGAGTGGGGGGGCAAGCTCCCCGTTCTCTCTTTCCTTGCTGTGGGCCCCCTGGGGACCTTCCTTGCTCCCTTCCTGCCCCATGTCCCCCATAGGCAGTGCCCACCACACTGACACCCCTACTGTGTCCTCTGGTTTTCCCATCTCTCCTGGCCAAGCAGGGCTCCTCAGCCTACTTCCAAGATGGATAAACTGAGGGCTGTGGGGGAGAAGGGAGGTGCCCAGGGCCTACGATTCGGGCACAGCGCTGTGGTTCTGCACCGTGGGCCCCTCAGCAAGGGGCACACTGGATGAGGTGACAGAGCCCCTGCACAAATGACTCTGAATATGGTCCATTTTCTTAAATGTCTGCTCTCTGCTCAGGGGCTGGAGTTGGTGGAAGACAAAGGAGCATTTAACTCGGAGCAGTGAGCCTGGCCCCTCGAGAGCGCAGGGCGGCGTTAGACGCCTTCATGGCTGGGGGGCACTGGGCGGTGGGTTTAGTATCCTGCAGATTCACAGGAACCAGAGCACTTGTGAGTGGCCTGTACCTGCCAGCCTCTCCCGCTGCCACTGCCTGGGTGATTCTCCAGAGCAGCCACGTCCAGGGCGTTCCGCTACGGATTGTTAAAGAGCGGGACAGTGCTAGTCCAAGTAACGCGATCGGAGGTTGCCAGCTGTGCTTCCCTAGGGGCTGGGCCGAGCGCCTGCGGGCTCTGGAAGCAGCTATGGTGTGGGGACCCATCTGTCCTCGGGGCCCAGGGCTGCCCACCCTGCAATATCCAGGCCCAGAGACAGATGGCTGAAGGGCAGCAGTGTGGACGTCTGCCTCGAAGCCGTGGCCTGGGCAGTGCCCACCCGCATGCAGGGTGCCTTCCTCCCGCTCCTTGGCCCGCTGACACCCCCATCTGCCCAGAGCCCCCAGTCAGGACTCCCTCCATCCCTCCTCTCAGAGCCCCACACTGCATAGAGTGTTATTACCCAGTGCTGATGTGCCCCCCACCCCACAGCTCTGAGCTTGGCTTTGTCTTCTCCTTTTCTGCTCCCACCAAACAAGACACAGGCCTCAAACTAGTCTCCAGGCGGGAGCCCAGCCACCCAACCCAGACAGCCAAACCCACCACTCCATGGCCCCAGGAGTAGGAGGAAACCATGCGTATCGTCAGCACCGGGGGATGCTTGTTACACAGCACTGTGACAGCCACACTGACCAATGCACTGACTCAGAGGAAGGTTACCCCTTTCTCTGAGGGGCTGTTGATCTGGATGAAATGTCCCACAGCTTCAGCCTGTGACCAGCTGGCTCAGATGCAGAGCAGCGTGGTAAGCGTCTCCTGGAGAGGAGAGCCACTCGCGACTTGGCAGGCAGAAAGCAGAGAGAGAGAAACAAGGAGCCAGGTGGGGAGCTACCCCCTTCCGGACACAGCCCCAGAACTGGCCTCCTCAGCAGGGCCAGCCTCAAACTCATCAAGGAGTCCACTGTGGAGCCCAGTGCCCGAGACCCAGCCGCTACCAAAGCCTCCCCTCTCACTGGAGGAGGCCACTGTCCCCTGTCCTGGTCGCGTGGGCTGGGCATAGTGGCAGCGCCGGGAGGCGGAGCCTGCGAGAGGGTCGCTGCCGGTCACCCGAGCTTGGAGTGTGTGTAGCGCACACGTGAGTGCACGCGTGAGCGTGGAGTTGACAGTGCTGCGGCTTCCGTGTGCCGGGCTCCAGGCTGGGAAGTGCCGCTCCTGAGGCCCAGTGAGACCGTGGCCTACACAGCGTCCCTCCCCGGCCTGCCCGTGCTGGCTCCTGCTCCTGCCTCCTGACCAACAGCGCTCCAGCCGCCTCCAGCCACCCGGGAGCAGGAGAGGAGCTGTCTTGGGTGCTGTCTGCCCTGGGACACAGTGCCTGGCACCCCGAAACTTCCAGGAGGGGGTTTTTAGCTCGGCTCATGTTTCTGTCCACACTCAGCTGGGTCCCAGGTAGGAGAGTGTCACAGAAGAGAGCTGCTCAACAAGAGCCAGACCAGGAGGTGACCTTCCAGGCCACGCCCACAGCGACCTTGTCCATGGCCAGGCTCTGTGGCCAGGCCCTGCCGCCTGTCAGCGGCGCCCGAAGGCCCTGCCTGTGAACTCAGGAGGCTTTAGGGCCATCTAGATAGAGTCACCACAGGAGCCTGGCCCCATTCTATTGACGAGAAGACTGAGCCGAGGAGCCGTGGGCTTTGCCCACATCTGCCCAGCTGGGAGCCCTGGCGTCAGGAGGAAGCCCAGAGATGACAGTGCCTGGTCTTGTTGACACAGACATACAAAGGGCTGGAAGCCGCACAGAACTGGGCAGATCTGTAGGACACTGGGCCCTGAGCAGGGTCCTGGGGACATGGACACTGGCACGAGGGTCTGGGTGCGGCTTGCAGGGGCCACATGCGAGTCCCAGGCCCATGAAGGCTGCCCCGCACCTGCACCCGCCATCTCCAGAGGTCTCCTCACGGGCCCCCCACGGCAGCTGCATCCGGGGCCAAACGCCGCCCAGTGGCCCCGGCCCTGTTGCTCTGGCCTCCCTGCCCCGCTGTAGGAGCCGGCTGTGCCACTCGCCACCCGGCCACCGCAGGCTTTAACGAGCCACCACACCCAATCCTGCTCCCTCCGTGACACCTCTGCCACCTGACCGAGGTCCCTCCCAATGCGCTGGGGCCACCCGCCGTGCCTCTCCTATGAGGGTGAGGGTGGTGGCCGTGGCACAGGCCGGGAGGGCCTTGCAGATTCCAAGGCTATAATCCTGCTTCTAGGTGAGGAGCCGTGGTGGGCCCAGTGTGGACACAAAGTCGGATGACGCCTTCCTTCCAAGCACCAGGAGGCCACGGGGCCCTAGCTCTCTGACCAGTCCCCTCCTTTTACTTAGGACCCGAAGCCGCTCCCGCCAGAGGAACAGATCCTTCCTGTGAGCCTGAAGCCTGACCCAGACTCAGGAAGCTCAGGACCCACGGAGGGGCCTCTCCCTCCCCCATGAAGGCGTCTCCTGCACTGGTCCTCCCCAAAAACTCTTGCCTACAGCAGCAGGGCAGAACCTGGGGGTACCTCTCCTGCCCCCAGCCACAGTTAGCGCAGGTGGGGGCGTCTTTCTCCTCCCAAAGGAACCGGCTTCTGCAAGCCAACAACACACCAATTCCAAATCTTGTGGGGCTGATATCTGCCGAGGCCGAGGGGATGCTGACATTTGGGTGGCGGCCGAGAGTATCGGGAGAGCCAGGGCGCCCAACTGCCCTTGCCAGGCAGAAGTGGCTCGAGGACCCCTCCCTTGGAGACCGACGCTCCAGTTGGGATCCTGGGAGTCGAGAGAGGACACAAGCCGCACGGAAAGTTGCTCCTGCCTCCCCGGAGACACCCCCCAGGCCACAGCTATCTCTTGCCCATGCCAGTGGCCCCTTACCTGTGCCCGACGCTGGTCACTGTCAGGGGAAAGGAGGCTGGCACGGAGACCACTCCAGGAACCCAGGCTGCTGCTCCTGCTCAGGTGAAGCCCCTGCTACGCTGTGGGCAGCCCATCCCAGGCTGGGGCATGTGCATGTGCGCCTGCAGGGCCTGGGAGCCTCTGGGGGCTGGGGTCAAGTATTCCTGGCTGCCACCTGCTGCCAGCCCATCCCAAGGACCAGCTGCCTGCAACAGGGGCGCCACGGCTGGGCCAGGACTGCCGTCATCTGCCACAGTCAGGCGGCCGCAGCTCTCCAGGCTCCTGTAGCGGCTCAGGCTCAGGCAAGCAGGTTATTTTTAGAGCTCGGCCCTTCCCCAGACGCCAGGATCCCAGCTGAGATCTCCAGCAACCCCAAGTAGCCCGATCCTGGGCCAAGCTGTCGCTTCCTGGGAATGTTCTAGAAGAGAGGAGCAGGCCAGGAAGGGACTGGGCCCTCCGGCTTCTCCTGTGAGAACACAGGCAGGCCGGGGTCTCCATGCCCCTGTGGCAAGGACAGCAGGGCCTCAGCAGTCTGGTCTGGCCTCAGTGCAGGCAGGACTCTCTGCCCTGGGAGCTCTGGTCTCCTGATCTGCAAGAGGACAGAGAACAGGAGGTCACCTATTCAGAGCAGGGCTGGGACATGAGACTACCTGGGAGCCAAGATGGGGCACCCGAGCCGCTCTGTGCTTGTCCCCACAGGGTGGCACAAGGCACCGTGTAACCTTGTGTCTACTCAGAAGACGCTCGAGAAAACTTGGGAGGCCAGGGACAGACACCATGCCCAAATGCACACTAGGGGACACACCCATTTCATAGGTGAAATCCAAGAGGTCCGGAGAGGTTAGAGGGCTTCCTCAGGGGAGGGGCTGCGCCAGCCTAGGACAACAGGACCTGTCTCCAGGCTCACACGTGCCCCTCCTGCCTGGCCTGCCAGGGCCCTGGCACATTGTCCTTGGTGACACAAGCATCGCTCACGGGTCCCCACATCTGCAGCCCCCACGGCGGCTGTAAAACCAAGCAGTGAGTCCCTGCCTGCTGTGAGCAGAGGGCTTGCTACAGTGAAAAGGACAGGCCCTGGGAGTGCCCAGGCCGCCTGTGTCTGTCCATCTGTGGCGGCGAGCTCCCTGGAAAGGCAATTGCTACTCTTTGCTGTGCCTTTGCGCAATGTCCCCCAGCAAGAGAAAAACTCAGCCCCACTGGCCCAGGCCTCCATGCAGAAAGGGTGGAGACAACCGCATGCCCGTGAGCACCCACACCTGAGCACCGCCCCGGTGCCCACCTGGAGGAACCACCGCTCAGCTGGAGGTCGGATGGGGCTGCGCTGCGGCAGCCATGGCAACCAGCCCTGTGAGTCAGGGAGCCTGGGACAGACCCCTCTGGGACAAGGAACAAAGGTCAAGTGGGGTCGGCAGGAGCAGAGCTGGGAGCAGCCGGAGGAGGGGGCAGAGACGTTCTCTTAAAAGCATTTGGTGTTATTTTCTGAATTCTTGAACTTTTTTCTTCCTTCTGAATTAGACAAGAGTTTATTCTTTCCGTGGTGCAAAATTAGGAAGACACACAGACAAAATCAAGAGGAAAAGTGTCCCGGTACCCGAGGCCCTTGTCAACCACGGCTGAGACTCAGTGATTTCACCCTTCTTCTTATATCCAGCTATAAATACACACCCCAGATGACATGGGAACATCTGTATTTACAGACTCTCATCTCCTTGACTCGCTGCCATCACGTCCCCAAGATGCAAAGCACTTCTCTGGAAACACTTGGAACCGGCGGCACAGGGTGACTTCGCGCGGCAGCCACCACTCACACAGCTCTGTCGCTGTGGCCCAGCGTCTGGGCCCTGTGATCCGCTTCTGAAGCCTGGGTACCCCCATCCCACATCAGGGTCCTCCTCTGCAGGGGCCAGAGTTAGCCAAGTCACACGGGTGTGGAATCCTCCTGGAGCCAGAGGCTGCGAGAGACCTGGCAAGGTGACCGATTTAAGGGTTCCTGGGAGACGAAGAGGGACCCTTTCCGGGACCTCAGCCTGGGGTGCATGGCCTCTACGGGAGGAGACTCCGAGCTGCACCCCTAGATGTCACCACCATGTCACTCCTCCCACGCAACAAGTCCCTTATCCCCAGGTGGGGAGCTTGAGGGCAAGGATGCCAGGTCTGAGACACCAGGAGGGGGTGGCTCAGGAGGCCAAGGCAGAGGACAGGATCCGACTGGAATTAGACCTGCAGTGAGAGGCCAGCTGCCACATACTCCACTGGAGGAGAGACGCCCTGAGTTGGAGCCCAAGGGCCGAGGGACAGACACGCGTTGGGGCTTGGTTGGGGGGGCAGCATGGGGAGACCTTGCAATGCAGGGAATGCAGAGGAGGGTTGCAGGAGGCAGCCTGAGCCCTGTGGGCTGGGAATGTGCTCTAGGTGGACACCCCAGAGTCCTGGAGTTCAACACCCAATCGAACAGATGGAGAAACTGAGTCCTGCAGCAGACAAGGCCCCAGCTGTGGTCACAGCATTTTGTGGACAACTGTCCCATCCAGCACTTCTCAACCATCAGTCCTACTTCCCGTGGCTCCCACTTCCCGTGGCTCCC
>NDGN011253809.1:0-11288 GCA_002564285.1 Tympanoctomys barrerae | reverse complement strand
GGGGGGGGGGGGGGGGGGGGGGGGGGGGGGGGGGGGGGGGGGGGGGGGGGGGAGAGGAAGGAGGGGGGGGAGGAGGAGGGAGGGCATGTGGAAGGCAGGGGCAGCAAGCGATGGCCCAGGGCCAGCACAGCCTGACCCGAGTGCGAACAGCAAGCAGGCCCCTGTGGAGGGGCAGCATACAGCTGACTCTTCTGAACGCTGCGCATTTACCAGCTATGGGCATGTTTTTCAAAATAACCCCCACATTTGAGAATTCTTCCCACGATAAAATGTTTCTAAGAGTAATCCCTGTACACCGTGAACCCCACTGATAATACTTGCTACACGGATGACAGACGCCGAGAATAGCGCCGCCTGCTCATGAAGACCGAAGCCTCCCCCTGGGCCCGCGGAGCGGTGCCAACTCAGGGCCGCACGTGAGAGCCATGCGTGCGAGAGGAGCCCTTCTCCTCGGTGAGCCCGAGAGGTTGTCTATGCCGGCAAGTTTATTTTGAATGAAAAAGCTAGTAGTGTCCAGATCAAATAAACCGGTATAGAACATTTAAATATCTTGCTCTACATTTTATGCTGTTTTCTGTCATAAAGTAGCCATCTCTTCCACCTAAGCCTTGCTAACGTTCACACATGTGTGTGTGCAACAGTACCTCGGTCCATGAGGTGAATGCGCCCAGGCTGCGACCCGAGTCATGAAGAAAGGTCGGCTCGCACGCTGAAGCCCCCCGGCCGCACTCCGGGAAATGAGGAGATTAAGGCGAGGTAATTTGGATTATTTTTCATTTAATAACATGGGGTGTGGTAATTTTTATGCCTATAAAACCATAGCACATTATTAAAATTGTATCGCATTTACATGTTTTGAAATCCTTTGCTATTGTCTTCATTCTGATTTTTTAAGAACCCTATCAAAGCTATTGGGAAATTTATTTAATATCAAAATTATTTTCATCCTTCATGAGTATCATTAGGATTCCTGATCAACTTATACTTAATTGGCCCCATATTCTTTTATTCTTTTATTGATCTTTATCATTAAACATATTTATAGGCTCTTCATAGCTTAATAATTTTCTGTAACTTTCATTATTTTACTTAAAACATTTTAAAAGTTGAGCAGTTCAACCATTTAAATATTATCGATCTCATCTGCCATTTCAGGTCCTTTATGGACCCCTTTCACCCTCGTGTTTCTTTTTTACTTGATAAAACCATGAAAGCGCCATTGCTTCCACTTACCCGTACTCTTAGCTAACATTAATCCACTTGGCTTTATTTTCCTTTTTGCCCTTTCGAGCCCTGGAGCTTAAAAATTCATATTCAATATACTCCGCATTCTTCTTCACTTCCGTCGCCTCCCCGTGGCCCTTACGTGTCCGTGTCTGTGCTGGCCCCGGCTGTGCCCTGTCACACGCATTCCTCGGCCAATCTCTAATGACACGCGAAGCTTTTATGTCTGTTGTGGTTTCTTCCTGCGCAGGACCCCAGTGTTCCTTGGAGGTTCCCACTGTACTGCTGTAGATTTTCATATTCATTTTCTTTTTCTTCTGAGGAATAATTTAATTTTTTAAAATTTATTTTTTAAAGAGAGTACAAAACTATTAAAACAGAAAAAATTACAAATGATATAGAATTTCACTTAACAAAATAATATGAATTTCATAGCATGTGTTGTAATGCATAATGTTGTCTTCCAACTAGCTGCTCAACATTTATTTTCATAGCTCATCCTTCTCCTTTGTGTCTTTGAAGTAGGTGTCTACAAATGTCTACACGTTAGGTAAAATATTTGCATACGGTTTTATATGTTTTGCCTACATCACTGCACTGTGATAAACACAGACTAGGGGAAAAATGTATCTCAGAGTGCCCTCTCTCTTCCAAATTCGCCTCTTTCCTCTTTCGGCCACTTGGACTCCACCAGCCAGCCTTCGGCTCCTCCGGCTGCTCCGTTCCCGGCTCGTACTCTGGGGCTCGCGTGATGCCTTCCGGCCAGTGCTTGCTAGTAGTTGTATGCCCGAGCGGACTGCAAAGGTTCCTCTTACATATTTATACTTCGCAGTGAAGTTCATTCTAAGAGCCACGACAGTTACCCAAAGCTGACAGCTGTAACAACTAGGCCTTTGGCTCAGTGGCATAAGTGCCTACCTGGCAAGCGCAAGGTACGAGTGCAATCCCCAGTAACACACACACACACACACACACACACACACACACACACACGAAAAAAAAAGGAAAGAAAGAAAAAAGAAGAGCACACAACTAGGCCTCTGGTGTGTGGCACCCGGCCCCCTGGAAGTGCACAAAGCAACGTCCCTGGATGGCTCCTGGGACGCTTCTGAGGCAGGACCACAGGGGCGGGAGCAGGTGCCGTCCAGGTAGCCGCTCGGGAGCCCCGGGCGGCACAGACGCCGTCCACACTCAGCTTCCGGAGCCACACGGGCCTTGTATTCACGCTAGCCAGGCAGAGGGATGCACAGCACAGAGACGCCCGTGCCAGGGGAGGAGCATCGCGAGCCCGGGGCGTTGGAAGGTTAATGCAGGGGGCATCTGGTGAGCCCCCGAGTGTCAGAAGGGTTTCAGTCCTGGCTTCTGAGGCAGACAGACCGTGTCGTATACCAGCCTCTCACGTGTTGCCCAGGAGAGCCCCAGCCTCGGCCGATGGCCCCCGAGAGCGGCTCCGCTGCCCAGCGACCGCGCCAGCCGCTGGGCAACCTGGCCCCACACTGCAAAGGAGGAAGAAGGGAGCCTGGGCACGGTGAGCAGCGGGCAATGCCCACTTCGGGCTGAAGCCAAACCATTCTAGTTACAGGTAGCAATTGAAAACTACAAATATGAAACTGTACAGAGTAATAAAAACTAAGGGATGAAATGCAGAGTGAAATTTTGAAGAAATGCAGTTAAGCTAAATCTCATCTAGAATTACCACCTGTGATTTTTAACAATTATATCAATATTTTATGCTAACTATGTATGCTCCAATTTCATAAATTAACATAGGAGTCGCTGTTTGCGAAGGGGCCACGCTGTGCAGCGTCATCTGCTAGCACCACCGTACACTCACACTTGCAACACAACTTGGGACACAAGCGTGCAGCCAGGACAGTGAGGTAAATTAAAGATGCCTTGAGCTAGCTACCTTACCTTACCTGCCCCTGCCCCAGCTGTGTACAGGTGACAGGGAGGACAGGACCACTCGTCTTCGTGCATTGGTGTCTTGGACAGGAACCTGGGTTGGCAGCTGGAGGGAGTCATTGAGCAAATTTTAAAAATGAAGCCTCCTAAGACAAGGGTTTTCAGAGATGCACACAGAGCTCAAGTTATGGGAGACACAGCTTTGGTCTCCAAAAGGGAGACGCAAGCCAAGTGGCTGGGGCTTTGGTGAGGGGACTGCGCCTGGAGCCACCGTGTGGGCCGGCAGGCCGACCGTGAGCTGCAGCAGACTTCAGGTAGTGTGCTCTCACTGCAGTGGGGAACTGAGGCGTCAACTCTTCAATGACACCTGCCCCTCTACCTTACAGAGACATCTTGAAGACAGATGTGACAAGAGACATGCTCATGAAGTACGGTGCGGTCCTCAGTGCCGAGATACAGAAATCCCATAATGTTCAGGGCGTTTATTAGTATTCCCATCACTGTGACTGTCTCAGGTTCCCAGCTGACCCCGTCTGAATTTTGGTATAGTTTTCAGTCAAAGCTTCAGGTTTTTTATTTTTATATTATGTTTGCAAAATTATATTGTCTTATGAAGCTCCCAGGAAGGTTTATTATCTGTGAATATATTAGAATTCTATTATTTCCTGTATAGTGAGTTCAGAGACAGAATTTGCATTTATTTTTACATAATATACAGTCTTCATGTCGCCCAAAAGAAATGTCCCTGTGCGTCCTACCGCACACAGCCCCAGCACTGCGTCACGCACTTGGCAATCTTTGGTGACGATGGCACTCCTCGTATGTCCTACTTCACTGGACTGTGTAGCGGCTTCCCAAAAGTTAAGCTCAGAAGTTGTAATCTGTCTTTCCACTTGCACTTAAGACGTAATAGAAAAGTTCCTACAAGCCTAACTAAAATCAAGAGATACCAGAGCATCGTGGGGAAAAAATCAAATGTGTTCCTCTCCAATTTGTCATGGAAATATCACTAGTGAGAACAAGAGCTTCCACTTCTGAGTAGCAAACCTCTTGTGATTGGAAGGAAGAGAGAAACAATGTAGATCTTCAAGGTGTCGGCACTGAGAGTGTCGTGAAGGATTCTGAGGACAGCCTGTGGCCCAGTACCTGGCTTTATCTGTCTGCCCGAGAGTGGTCATCGTTAGACATGTCTTCTGCTGCACTTACTTAACAACGCACTTTATAGAATTCTGTGCTACTACGCTAGTCACTAACCACATGTGGCTAATTCAATTTAATTAAAATCTAGGACTCTGTTCTTTGATCTCATTAACCACATACCAACTACTCGACAACCACTGTGGCTTCCGGCTACCAGCCCAGGCGGCAAGGGACAGGACATGGCTGATGTCAAGGACAGCTTCGCTCAGCAGCCTCAGCTGGCGACGGCATTAGTTAATAACATGTTGTCACCCAATTTCATTTAACTTCTCTTATTTTTAAAAAATGTATTGCAAGCTACTCAGAAAAGCAATTGAAGAAGGTTATTTAATACCAAAAGTGTTTCTCCTATTGAGCACGTATTTGCTTATATTTCATGATCAGTACTATGAATGATGAAGTTATAATTATGTAAATAATTTTTATTTTTAATCAGTAAAGAACCATGAGCTAGGCTGAGGAGATGGCTAGTCGTCTAAGCACCTACGTAACAAGCACAAGGACTCGGGTTCAGTCCTTGGTACTGCATGCCATGCTGGCCCTGGAACCCCGGGTACTCCGTGCAGGCCACTGAAAACTGGGCGTGGTGATGCACGCTTGTATTCCAGCACTGGGGAGGCTGAGACAGGAGGGTCACTACAAGTGTGAACTGCGTAGCGAGACCTTGTACCAAATAAATAAATAAATGATTAAAAAAAAAAAAAGAACCATGAACTGACCTACTCGATCTTGGCAAGCTAAGTTCTTGCATTGGTAGACTGGAAATAGACAGTGTAGAAATTCTAGGACAAACTAAAAATTTACCACTTAGCATTGGGATTAAGAACCAGAGGTCTATTCGCCCTCCATTAAATCAATTTGGTTAACCCAACTGATAGATGAGGAGACTACTAATTAAAAGTGAGTAGTTACCACAGGAACTTTTTCTATCCTTCTAACTATAAAACTATGCTCTTGGTCTAGTTATGTGTTACATTAACCATACTGAAAGGGCAGCTAAGCACATTTTACTTGGAATTCCCTGTGACCTAACAGGTCGAGTTCAGCAGAGTCCCGGGCCTTCTTTGGCTCCCGGCCTTGCCCTGCACCCCCATGGCCCTGGCTTGGGAAGTCTGAGCGCATATGTCCCTGCAAACGTATCAAGCCAACAGAAGCCGGTCTCGCAGGCTGGAAGTCACAGTAATTCTTCTCCTAATTCTCTACTTCTAAACAGTGTACATGAGCGCCGCTGCGCAGCAAAGCTAGCCCACCGGGCGTGCACTCCGGGTCCGCATCGCAGGTCCTTTACAAGCGCGCAGGGGCCCTCCGCCCGCTGGGGCGTCAGGGTTTCGGTGCTCTCTGCGCTGGCTCCTCCGGGCCCAGGCGCGGTGCAGCCCCGCTTGCCCTGAGCCTCCGCACCTCGCGCTGAGAAAGGGGCCTGCTCTCAGGGACGCCGGCCGGCCGGCCAGCAGGGTCTGTGGGAGACGCCGGGGCCACGCTCGGCTTTATTTTTCACCACGTTCTCAGCACGGTTTCCGCCCTTCGCCGCGCTCAGCTCCACAGTGTCCGGGGTCACTCACCCCTCGTCCATCTCACCACGCTCAGTGGGCTCCTGCACATACTAGATCTCATCAGGGCTGGGGACACAAAGACGAACTTCATGGGACAGAATCTGACGAGTGTCTGTGTTCATAAAGACACACACAGATTATTTTGGAGGTCAAAGAAAGGGCTCCTCGTTCAGCTCGGAAAAGGTGGCTCAGGGTCGCAGAGGAGGATGTCAGCGCCGTCTCTCAGCAGGTGCACAGGCAGGGCAGCCGCAGGAGGAGGGGTGACGTGGGGGGGCTTCAGCACCAGGGCGCACCCCAGGGCCCGCTGGGGCACCGTGCAGCCCTGCACCCTAGGCGAAATCCTCACCGAGAGCACTGCGCTGTTCTCCGGCAGGAGGGCTTGGGGCCGCCAGCAGGAGCAGGACCTTAGGACAAGGCCCGGGCGCTTGGCCTCAGCACTGCGGGCGCCGCAACAAGCCCTCTGGAGCCGCGTCCTTCCCAGGCTCTGCAGGCCCTGGGCCCCGGAGATCTCGCACTTTCTGGCCCTCAGAAGGTGAGCATTCCTTTCTGTTCCTGAGTGACGGTGTGTGGCAGTGCGTTGGGCTGTGCGCGGGCTGGCTGCAGGGCTCACACTGACTGCGTGAGCTGACTCTTGAGCCTTACCCAGGGGACGCGCTAGCAGTCCCTTACTCACCTACTGTGAGCTTTGGATGCCGGCCATGTGACCTGACCTGAGACCCGCGGTCCCGGGAGGGCTCCCCAACCTGCCTAGCAGCACGTGCTTGCAGGGCTTCTTGCAGGAGTTTCTAAGTGATTTCCCCCGCAGGCTGTGACTCCTGCTCTGCAGGCACTCAGGAGGCAGAGCAGGCCTCGGACAAGGCGGCCCGTCAGACACATCTTCCCAAACTCTGCGATAACCTTCGGTCCTTACGGCTGTCTCTGTGACTTCGGCCACCAAGCACCATCTCTGTAATCTTATTTTCTACATTCTAGAAATCCCTATAATTCAAATAACATAGCCATGTGGGTAATAAATCAAGCATTGTATTTAATTTACTTCATCTTTTTTTTTTTTTTTTGGTGGAAACAGGGGTTGAACTCAGGCCCTTGCGTTTGCCAAGAAGTGCTTATTCTACTGAGCTATCTCCCTGGCCCCTTTAATTTACTTTATAAACTATTGCCGCATCAAATTTTGAGACTTTGGTTAGCTTAAGATCTAATAAATAAGTTTTTTTTTAAGCAATACCCAACGTACTTTTCTTTAAAGTTTAACAACCCAAGGATTATTTTATATTTAATGTTTGTTGCAAAATGATTTTATAAATTGCTTCATTCACAGTTTATGTAATTAATATGCAGAGACACTGCTGTTTCCCGGTAAGCGTCTATGATTTGCCCAAGTTTGACAACTGCTATTTGCAGCTGCTGCTAGGGCCCGGCACTGAGTGTGCTTGTCAGCAGCGCCGCAGCTACACCTGGAAGTGCTTTTATAAGTAACGAAGGTGTCAAACCTGGATGCCTCCAGTATTAGGGGCAGTATTAAATGAGCACACGAGGCTTGGTAGGGATGGCATGAGTGGGGCCAAAGGCTACACCTGGGCATGAGGGTCAACCTTTTCACCATCTTTTGGTGCCCCGCAGAAATGAAGGTTGGGTGCATACACCTTGGGTTTTTAAATGTAACACTTTCTGATTTTTATAAATGATGGGAATGATTAAAATTTGAACATAATGCCTTTCTAAGCATCAGACGGCAGATAATCAACACGTTTTCTGGTATTCATGCTTTTGTTTGATAATCAAATGGGAAAAGCTGTCCCATTTTGCAGATAGAAATACTAGAGATCAAAAGCTCACTCAGGAGCTCAGGGTCACAAGGCTGGAGAGCAGCAGCGATGGCCCCATGTCCTCCCAGGAGTGGCTCTCTGCATTTTCCTGCCTTGACTGTGCCGTGCGCCACGAGCCAGGCAGCCAGCAAATCAGCCGCTGTGGAACTGCGCGCTCCCGCCCCGAGGCTGCACGCTGCGGAGGCCGAGGCCACCCCGCACCACTGCTCACATGTGTCACGGGCCCCGTGCGGTGACTGTCCCAGCCCAGGTTGCTGTGAGAGCTGGCCGTGAGCGCAGCACACAGGCAGTCAGCAGGGCGCAGTAGGGAGCATCGGAGGACAAAGGGGAGCATTTCCAGCTAGAATCGCCATATCATAATTTTGTTAGTTAGCAGTTTATGCGGCGAGAAGTTGTCCTTTTGGGCATCATTTCACCAAGAGATGTCTGATGCCTTCAGATGTGGTGTCCAGATGGCTCTTCCTGTGCCATTTGGGGACCAGGAGGCACAGAGGCCATTCTTAGAGCAGATGATGAAAATCGCAAGCATGGGACTGGAAAGTGCAAGGTGGCCAGCGTGCTGGGCTGCATCAGATTACACTCTTTCAGCTGATGCCATGCCCCTCGCACGGGCCAGCGGTGAGGAGAGGCCGGGGACTCTGCAGCAGCGATTTGCTTGGCTGCTGCTGCATGTGGGGGCAGCTGACTAGATGGGCCCGGCGGTACTGAGCGCTGTGCAGTGAGATACAGCAGCAAAGGGCGGGCTCACGCAGGGACAGAAGCCCGATGTGCCGTGGAGAAGGACAGCAGAACAGAGCCGCTTTTCTGCCCACGTGGACCCCTGCTTGCTGAACACAAGAGGTCAGTGTGTGAGGGAAGAACAGGTGTGAAGAACACAAGCAGGCAGGCAGCCACGATGAGGAATCCAGGCCTGAGGGCCCGTGAGCTGCAGAGTGGACGCCAAAGCCAACGCCCACAGCCATGCGCGTGAGGGCGGCTTCTCGTGCATATCTCTAAACTACAGCACTGGCTACTGGCTCGGGACACCAAGAGCGGTTCACGACGATGTAGTCCACAAAAGGAAAGTGCCGTGAAAGACATTCTTCTCATTTGGAAATTCAATAATTTTGCAAGTTAAAATTTGGAAAGCTTTCTGGTTCCCAGCAGCACACGGGCTGCTTGCTTGGCAGTGCCCAACCCGCCACTCTCACGTGGGCACTCCTGGAAGTGATTCCGCTGATATGGTCAGATTTCACCTTTTGCACTTCATGTTTTTGCCTCCAAGTAATCCCCCAATGCTACTGTTCACAGCAGGGGAGGGTACTGTGGAGGCACTTTCGAGACACAGAGCTACTTAGATAAAGAAATAACAAATCAACTTCAGTGACACAGATCGAAGTGTTTATAGTGGCTTTATTAAGGGAACGCAAAGCAGAGGTACTTACTGCTGAACAGAACTGTTGGACTTTAGCAGTAGCTTGTGAATGCTGGATCGGGTGGCAGAGTTCTGGGCTGGTGAGTGTCGGCCCTGGAGGGCACATGGCCAAGTTGAAGACGTTCTAGAACTCATTTGCTGTGCGGCCACCAGCGTGCCAATTCTTTACCTTCCATTTCCTGATCCACAGGCACAAGCATCTGACTTGTATTCAGCTAGTTCTGCTGTGTCCTTTGCGGTCTTTAGCTCAACTCCTAGTCCAGGCTAAGCACGATGTGAGAATTAGCCATCACTGCTTTTGTTGTAAAAGAAGATTTCCCAAAACAAAACAAAATATATTTTCTTTTTTTATGTATTTACTACAGGATGTACAGGGTCTCACTGCACAGATTGGACTCCTAGTGATCCTGTTTTCAGCCTCCCAAGCACTGGGATTACGGGTATGCGCCACCATGCCCAGCCTCAATCGCCATCTCAGCACTCCCCAGGGGCAGGGCCGGCATGGCATGTGGTGCCAGGGATCAAACCCTGGTCTCTGCTATGCCTAATTAGGTGCTTTAGTCTGCTGAGCTATCTGGCTGGCCCTCAAAATACATTTTCAAAGAAGAAAAATTAAACATGTTATGTCAGGAAAGAGTTAACTTACAATCTTACAGGCATGTACCTGACTTAAGCCCTGTTTTTTCTTGGTACAATGCTTCCACAGGTCCTACTTGGCATAGCTAAAGCACACTGACAAACCCGTGGCACACACTGAATTCCTTCCTGTGGTGAAAGTGCATGACCACAACTCGTCTTGGGTTGCAGCTTCCTGATGCTGGTCTTCAGAATAGCTTTCTCCTGGTGCCGTATTCACTGAGAAGAGACGGCCTGTTGGTGTGGGTGCACACACATCAAAGTTACCATGGGAACAAACGGCCTTCTCAGAGGTCAGGACCCGGAAACCAGTGAGGCCAGGGACGCCACCGATGGAAGAGCAGAGATAAATGTTTTCTGAACACCCACTCCTTTATATCTGTCCGCTTGCAATTCTGGCACATTCTGCACTAGCTCCGTTGCTTCAGTCCCAGTCCCTTGACGCCAAGCCACTCCAGCGTAGGGCCTGCGGCATCCAGCCCCCACTCTCTTCTGGACAGGTCAGGCATGGCTCGCTTCCACCAGCCACAGACCCAGGGCTCCCAGGGAGAGCGCACACCCTGCTGGTGACTAGAAACAAGGACTCATCCTGGACCACCGTCTCTGACTCCATGGGCTTTGGGAGCTGGACCTCTCATTTCCCTTGTATAATGCTGTATTATGAACTTAGCCGCTGTCTCACTTTCTTGCTTTCTTCTCTTTTATCTCTTCTTAACAAAGCAAACTGCAGCTTCCTAAAGTCCAGATACCAGTGTGCGGGCTGCAGCCCCATCCTGGCCACAGACGTGGGCACCCTGTCTGCAGCCTGCACCACCGCAAGGTGACTGCATATGGAATGCCTTGGAAAAATATGATGCCTACGTATGGAACAAAAAGGCAATGAGGAGAAATGAACGATGCAAACGAATCTGTTTTGATTTCCTCTTTACCACTAAACACAAGACTTGGTCTCCTCTGAAAGATTTACGAGGCTTCCTGCCATCAAGGAGGCTGGATTATGGCTGTGCTCACTGTGTAAAATGAAGTGCCGCCATCTCAGCAAGGGTGCGTGGCTGCGATTACTTCGGCGCTCTCCCAGGTCAATGTGTCTTGCAGAGCTGAGCCTCAGCCACTCTCCCACCCTCTCATCTCTCTCCCAGGCAGCCTGGCCATTTCATGAGAAGTCTGAAAGCTCCCACAACTTTGTATGACCTTGCATTGAATAACACTGGAAAATTGATTTGGCTCTAGTAATAAAAGACCGTCTGCATTATCTGCACTCTAATTATAATTAATATAACCAGGATAACTGCTGTATTATTTACGATTAGAGCTATGGTGAGCACAGTGTAATAATAATCTGCTACATAATTTTTTATTGATCTGATGGCTTTATTGCAGAAAAAACAAAATGCTACAGCACTGCATAGCTAACATTGCCTTTCTTGACATGGGTGTTTAGGCAGAGGGCTTCATTTAACATTTTTGTATCTGATCAAATTCTCATAGTTTTAAATATCCTAGTGAGTACAATGCTATGGCTCTTTCAATTTT
>NDGN011253802.1:0-17585 GCA_002564285.1 Tympanoctomys barrerae | reverse complement strand
TTTTGTTTGCTGCCACCAAATTGATAAATGCTATTGAGATGTTTAAATAAAGAATTTTAATTTTTAAAAATGCATGTGATATTTCAAATGAATAAAAAACAGTATATTTCTTTTTTCGGTTTTTTCTGTGTCTATCCACTGAGCATGGTGAAGGACCAGTACTCTGCATGCTCTCTGTGGGGCAGGGGTCACTGGCCCTGCTAAGATTAGCAGCCATGGGTTCCTGGACACATCCTCCTGGTTAGTGAATATGCTTGTAAAAAGAACAATGGGTGAATGCAACTGTGCCCCACAGCTGGCGGTTTCACACAGTGATCTGTGAGCCTGGGTTCCATGCCCAGCGCTGCAGAAGACAACGAAGTGTTCAGTGAGACAGCTGGGAAGAGGAGCTGGGTCTCCCATCATTCAGGTAGATGCCCGTGCTGGTTCACTGGCAAGCTGCCTTGAGAACTGCCCTTGGGGTATAAGCTTTTAACAAAAAAGTAGCGCATTTACCCCAGTGTGGTATCTTACATCCTTGGAAATGTGGTCTCATCTTAGTTAAAGCCTTTTTTTCTTTTTGAGCTAGTTTCGCTGGCCTCTAAGGTCTCGAATTCACTTTGTAGCCCAGGGTGGCCTTGAACCTCTGCCTCCTCCCAAATGCTGAGATCACAGGCATGCACCACCACACCCAGCACAATGAAGAATTTAAAATGGCTCTCGTCCCCACTGTGAAGGTATATTGATGATACAATTGGGTTCAAACACAGGTTTTGCCATTTTTTTTTCTAAGCAGTACTAGCTCGTTTTTCTGTTTCAGTTACCTACAGTCGTGGCCAGTGTTAAACAGAACTCTAAAAAGAATTCATAACTCAAGCTGTACTGTATTCTGGGGTGAGGCTCCCTGATTGTCCATACCACCCAATGCAAGTGTCAGGGTCCCATGTAGTCTGGCCTCAGATGGACTTTTTTTTTTTTCTTTCTTTTTTTTTTTTTAATGTTTGTGTTTAGTACAGGGTCTACAGGGTCTCACTACGTAGACTGGTAGTGATCTTCCTGTTTTCAGCCTCCCAAACATTGGTATTACCTACGGGTGCACGCCACCATGCCCTCTCAGTGCGTCCAGGGAGCAGTACCAGCATGCATGCCAGGGGATCAAATGAGCAAATGCAGGCTCTGTCTGCCTAAAAAGGCACTTTAATCTGCTAGATGGACTTTGAAAGTTAAGTTTATTAACCACTAGGAAGACAGTACACAATGTGTTAATTATTGGAACTGTACTACCAATTTGATTTGAAACTGTCTCAAAATTATGGGAAAAATTAAGTTTATTGACACTTTGTAGCTATACATAATGATCACATTGCAGCTGGACTTTTGATCACAAGCTGGTGCTCAAGTAACCCTTGGGTAGTAGCGTTGCTGGTTGATGCAGAGCCACATCACGCAACCTTCCACATTAACAGAATTTAGGAAAACTATTATGTTTCATCCTTGGTATGAAACGAGTTGCATCATAGGTAGCTCCGCACAGGCTCCTGCAGCGCTGCTCTTAAATCCCACTCTGGTTCTACAGTACTTGGCACCACACAGTTTCTGCCCAGTCACCTTGGGGTCGCGGGGCTGATGGGAGAGGGCGGGGACGTCCTTATCCCCGAACAATGGCCCAGGGAGCCCGCCAAAAGGCTCAGGAAGAGCTACAGGCAGCTCGAACGTGCTAGAAACGTTATCACAACACTTACCGAAATGTTTAAATCTCCGTGCCCAGGGAGCCGCCATACCGCTGTGTCGCTGAATCCACCCGCCATCCCGGCTGCACGCACTACTGTCTCCACGCCCCGACGCCACGTGCCCGCCTCATTGTGGATCCGCCTCCAACCATGCGACTACTCGTAGGCTCCGCCCAGAGGATACTGTCCCACCCACTCACGCGGCCGCCCGCAGGCTATGCGGCCCCGCCTCTGATCACGTGCCACTCACTACCACCACCGCCCTCCTCGTGTACGGAGCTCCTCGCGGCCACCGTAGAGGGCGTCCAGAGGCCGCTGGGACGGAAGCCGGGAAGCGCCGCGGACCGCGCCTGCTACAGCGTCAGCCCTGCGCGGAGCGCCGGCCCATGGCGGCGGCGGCGGCGGCGGCGGCGGCGATGGCGGAGCAGGAGGGTGCGCGCAATGGCGCCCGCAACCGGGGTGGCGTCCAGCGTGTTGAGGGCAAGCTGCGCGCCAGCGTCGAGAAGGGCGATTACTACGAGGCTCACCAGATGTACCGGACCCTCTTCTTCAGGTGGGCGCGGGCGGCAGCTTGCGCGGAGGCCCCGCCCCCGCCGCCGCCGCGCATTGGCCATGCCGCAGCACCCCGGGAGCTCATTGGCTCGTACCGCTGCCTGTCGCAGGCCGGCCGGAGCGGGGGCGGCAGGCGGTGAACTGCGGGCCCGGCTTCTCGTGGGCTCCCCTTCTCCCACCCCTGGCCAGGTTCCTTCCTTCCCAGCTTTTTCCCCTGAGGCCAGCTTTTTCTTTCCTGGTTTCTGCCTCGCGGGCCTAGAAGCCAGCCTTCCCTTCTCCAACCTGGCCTCCCCTTCCACGACCTTACCGCCTCTGGCCGGGCCGTTTCCTTCCTGGCTTTTCCTTCTGGAGGCCAACCTCTGCTTTCCCTGTGCTCTTCTTCCGCGACCTGGACTCCTCAGGCCTCTTCCCCAGCCCAGCATTCCCTTTCCATGGCTCAGTCTCCCGTGGCTTCCCTGTTCTTGGCCTGGCCTTCCCTTCCCCAGCCGCCTTCTTCCTTTGCCTCCTCTTCTGTAGCCCAATCTCGCCTGGCTTGCTCTGCCACCTCCTTCACTGCCCTTCTTTTCCCCGGCCCAGCCTCCATCTTCCCTGGTCTTCCCAGCCCAGTTTACTAACCCTAGTCAGTGTTACCTGCACCTCCTTCTGTGGACATTCCGGTGTAAGGCTCAGGTCACAGGGTCCAGGCAAATGTTTCTGCTGCCAGTGGCCCCAGGGTGAAGGACAGCAGAGGCCATGGCCCCTTGGACTGTGTTTGGAAAAGTAGTCTTGCTCTGTTACTGCCCTTCAGTAAGATGCCTACCGTGGAGTTCATTGTCATAGCTTGTGCGTCCAGCCTTTCTCCCATTGTGTCTCCATTTAAACCTTTTTTTTTTTTTTTATAGACTGTATAGCTTTTTAGAGCAGTTTTTGATTCACAGCAAAATTGAGTGGAAAGTGGTTTCCATATGGCCTGTAGGTACAGCACAGCATTTCATAGGTCAGTGGCTTCCAGCGTAGTGGGACATTTTCCATAGTCACTTCCTTGGGCCTCCTGGCTTGGTGTATTCTGAGGGCAGGACGGAGGTGCAGGGAAGAATGGCCACTAGCTTTATGAGCGCAAGTCATTCAGGTCATTGTGAATCTCTTTACTCCATTTCTCTTGGTGTTTGGGGTGGGCAAAGGGGGACTCATTTACATTTGGGATCAACAGAATTAAGAGTGAGCCCTCTGACAAGCAAGAGAGGACTGTACACTCCCAGAGCACTGACCTGTGCTGGGGCTTGGGAGAAGGGCCTATGTGGGGCTCTTACCCTGAGGACCACAGATCTGGGAGGAAGCTTCACATCCAATTTTGAAAGATTGTCTGTCCTTAGAGTTCTGATTTGGCCACGTTTAGGGGCCCTGGGTTTAGTCACTATAGGATTAGATGAGATACTAGTCACTAACTGTAGGATTAGATGAGATACTAGGCCATGCCTTGATCTTCAGTGACCTGAACAGCAGTCTTGTTCTAGAATTTTCTGTGTATAAACTCTTAACACTATAAATACAAACCATTTTGGCTTTATCTGGGTTTATATGGTTCTGCAAATGCCTTCATTTTTGGAAGCCTAGATTGCCTTACAAAAAAGATTTGCTCTTCTATTTAGTTAGTAACTTTTCACTTGTAGTAGAAACAAGTCCTTACTGCTGCGTAGTTAGCACTTAGTTTTAATGGAAGGTGAGCTGGACATAAACTAACCAAAGCCCTGTTCATGACAGTGCCCTAAGTGTACCTGTTCCAGCAGGAGCCAGTCTGAGGTGCCAGGTGCAGGTGTTAACTGAGGCACTGCACCTCCCACCAGCGACTGGTTGTAATTCTGGACACTTTGTAGACCTCAGGATTTGCCCTGGTGTCTGCTGCTCTTAGGATTTGTACATAAATATTTGCACAGTGATTAATCAATAGAAGTCGGTCTTCCCAAAATAAGCAAAATGTTCCTTGATTTAAATTGGCCCTTCTGTGACTAAGGATTTGCTTATTTTAGCATTGTGACAAGTCCCTTGGTTGAGGGTGTATTTCAGCACAGGACAGTCTAGTGGACAAGTTCTGCCTGCTTCACTGTCTTTGGGCTGCATGTCCCAAGGCAGCTGTCACCTCAGTGTTCCACCCAGGAGGCCAAGCAAGTGAGCATAACCTTTATCATAGTCCATCCTCTGGGTGAATTCCACATGGGCCACAGCCAGGCTTTGGGCGTGTCATGGCCTTGGCCACTGGAGGAGTCAGAATCCCTAAATCACGCTAGTAGTTAGTGTCTTTCCATCACTAAGTATATATTTGCATGTTTATGTTTTAGTGTTTACATAAAAGATATGATTGGATGAGCATTGACATTTGAATGCATGTGTGAAATTGTCAAGATATAAGAAGTTTCTTGTCTTTCCTCACCCTCTCCTGGCAATTATTACTGGCCATGGTCACCACAGATTAGTCTGTGTTTTCTAGTAGGCCGGCCAGATAGCTCAGCGGATTAAAGCACTGCAGGGACAGAGCCCTGTTTGCTGTGCCCGCCCAGCCCTCAGAGAGGGCTCAGAGGAAGTTGAGACTGGGTGTGGTGGCATGTACCTGAAATCCCAGCACTTGGGAGGCTGAAAACAGGAGGATCACTAAGAGTCCTTTCTGTGTAGTGAGGCCCTGTAGACCCTGTATTAAATACATTTTTTAGAAAAAGCGTGATGTTTTCTGGAAACTTTGAGCCATGTGCACGTAAGCTGTTTCTGTTGCTGTATTGTATTCCATGGCAAATTGTACTGTTTCCATTCACTTCCAGCACACAGCAGTTTAAGGTGCAGGAGGGGAAGCAATGGGACAGCCTAGCAGATCACTCTCTGGGTACGTGCCACCAAAGCTGGGCCATGGTCTTGGTGTACCTGACCACCTTGGAGGTTGCTTCACTGTGTCCCCATGGTGCCCATGGTGGTAGGTCTCTAGCCTTGACTCTGTTAGGAGGACAAGAGGGTCTGTATTAGAGGCCTGTTGGTAGGTAGCAAACCAAAAAAAATGTGGTTTGGGGAACAGCTTTGCCAGAGTGGCCTCACTGCTATCATCCTGGCTTCTAGGGACTTTCACAGTTGCTTTGAGAAAGAACCTCAATGCGGAGAAGCCAGCCCAGGAGATGTCAGGCCTGGCCTGTGGGGTCCAGCCTCCCTGGGGCTTCCCCCATCACTGAGCCACTTGGAGAGTGTGTTACTTCGCTGTGACTCTTCTGAGAATGATGTAAATTCTTGGTTATGGCCTTTGCCCTTATTTTGCCTCTTGAGTCACACCATTTAAAACAGTACATGTTTTTCACTCATTGCAGCCTTTTGCCCGAGGCAGCTGTGTCTGGCAGGCAGGGCCTCAGCCCTTTGAAAGAAACAGGGTCTGGCCTGGCAGCATGTATTTGTGGCCCTGTGTTGGGGCCTAGCTGTGTTGCACCTCACAGTCATTCTGTGTTACACGGAGCTGGTTATAGAACATCTTGTCACTGGGTACTCACCCAAAATTGAACATCCCTCCCTGCTCCCAGCTCTCTCTGATGGAAAAAGTTCATTTTCTTTATTGCCTGAGCTGCGTCTCTTTTACAAGGTTGCCTTGATCTGGGACATGTGATTTTATAAGGTAGGGACCAACATGTGGAAAGTTGGGATGAAAGATGGTGGCTTGAGGACTGTGGGCTTTGGAACCTGACATTGGGCTGGGCTGGATCAGACCAGGCTAGGCTGAGGGCATGCTGCTTTGATTCCTGACACCAACCTGGAGGGCAGGTTTCTGGAAATTGGTTCATCTGTCTCAAGAAATGACTTTTCTTTGTCTGGAATTCTAAAAGGTGGTCTCTTACTAAGCCTAGGAGAGTCTAGACTTCTTCAGGTGTTATACATGAGCAAAATCAAACCAGTGCTTGTCCCTGGATATAAATGTATATGGTTCTGTGTTCACAAGGGTGCAAGTAAGATTATATCCCTCTGAGTGAAGGATTCTAGTATAGCCAGAGGCAGTGCCCAACACTAGCTCTATGGTAGATCCAAGAGCAGACAGCTAATCCTCCAAGTCAGGTGCCCGCCTGAGGGGGCTGCCCCTTGGTGTCTGACCACCCTTGAGAGCAGACTGACAGGACCTGAGAAGCCTATGACCTGCTGGCTGACTGGTGGCTTCTTTCTCTGTGTGTAGGCTTTTGTCATCTGGCCCCACTCTAGCAGCTACAACCTGGCGCCCCCTGCTGGAGGCCTGTGTCCTCTGCGTGGTGGAGTGCTGTCATTGTGGGCCTTGCTACATGTGTCTTGGCATCATGGCCTGCTGTGTCTTTTTGTGTTACTGCAACATACTCCTCTGTGGTTGCTTGTGACACAGCTTGTCCAGGAGTCTGGGCTCACAGGCAGAGGCTGCTCATTGGCATGGTGTTTGCTGATGATAAGATGCTACATCTGGCCATGAGGGAAGTCACCTGGCCAAGTGGCCATCATGCTTTTGGTTATGCAGGGATGTGCCTGCCTCCCACACTTCTCATAGGCAGTGTTCACAGCACAGAGCACTGTCTGGGGCATATTGGGGAGGCTCTGGGGGACACTTCCAGGGGCCAAGCTTCATGGGGCAAATTGGTAAAGTCACACTTGTCATCACCTCTGTAGGACCCCATCATGGAGCTCCATTGTCTCTCAGCTCCCAGATGGAGACATCTGCCTCTGTTGCTCTCTATAAAGCCTCTGCCTAGTCCCCAAATCTCTGCTCTTAAAACCCAGGAGCACTCCCAAGAAGGGGCTCCCTTTTGGTTTCGGGCATGTTGGCCACAGGTGGGCCTGAGCCTACCAACATCAGGACCTGTGCAGCCAGAGACCTCAAGAGCTCCTGGGGGCTGTCATGGCAGGAGGGGCTGGGCTGGAGACCTCAGGACAGGCCACTGGGGAAGGTTCTGACTGCATCTTTGGTGAGGGTCTGCCTGGCAGGGTGGCTCTTGTGCCTTGGGAATGCTCACTTTCCACCTTGATGATGAGACTGAGGTTCCCGTAGTGCTCGTTTTCACAGAGCCTTGCCCTTGGCTTAATCCCTTACGTGGGTGTGTGTCCTGGGCTCTTGCTCACCACCTCCCTCTTTACAGATACATGTCTCAGAGCAAACACGCGGAGGCCCGAGAGCTCATGTACTCAGGAGCATTGCTCTTCTTCAGTCACGGCCAGGTAAGCGCTTCAGCCCTTTCTTTACATCCTTCAACTCTGGTAGAAGTCAGGGTGGGAATGATCAGAGAAAGGCCTGGTGTAGGACAACAGGGTGTCCCTGTCCCTGCCTGCAGATAGTAGAGGGTCCTTGAGCCAGATGCTTTGCTTTCAAAGGCATATCACTTGAGGCCTGTAGTGCTGGGGGTCCTTTATGCTCTGTGGTACAGGGCTCTGCATGCGTATGACTGATAGGAATAGCCTTTTTCATTTGTTTGCTCCTGGGCTGGGCAACAGGTGTGTTGACAGCTGCTATATGCAGAATGAGCTTCTGCCAGCTGTTCTGAACGAATTAGGCCTTTGTTTCTAACTGTATGATTCCTGGTTTTACATGTTTGTAGCAAAACAGTGCAGCAGACTTATCCATGCTGGTCCTGGAGTCCCTGGAGAAGGCAGAAGTGGATGTGGCTGATGAGCTGCTGGGTAAGGTCCCACTACGTGGTATCTAGTCATACAGGAGCTTCTGCCTGTGACTGTCCTGCAGAGCCAGGTCATATCACTCCATCTGATGCCTGTGCTTTGTGTCTCTGGTGCACAGAGCGCATGGGCACCACGGCAGGACCTGTCCTGCTTTGAGGGCGGAGTAGGGTGAGGTGATGCTTCCTCTCCCAGCACAGGAACCTCTGCAGTGATAGTAGTTGTCCTGCCTGCACTCTGACAGATAAGTGCTGGCCAGCTGGCTGGCAGGGAGGCCTGTCCCATTGAGCAAGTTGCCTACTGGATGAGGAGTGGCCTCTGTTGGCTTCTGCTGCTCTGAACCCCAGCCTGGCAGTTGCCTTGCTGCCATCCTAGGACAGTTGCCACTGGCTCCCCTGGTCAGAGTCTGTCTGTGTCACTTTCAGAAAACCTGGCTAAAGTGTTCAGTTTGATGGACCCAAATTCTCCAGAGCGAGTGGCATTTGTGTCCAGAGCACTGAAGTGGTCCAGTGGAGGATCTGGGAAACTGGGCCATCCCCGGCTTCACCAGCTACTGGCCCTCACGTTGTGGAAAGGTAGGCTGAGTGTCTGGAGGTGCATGGGGACAGCAGTCCTTTGCCATCACGGGCCAGCATCCATCTTCCCTGGGTTTCCCAAGGCAAGGCCCCTCAGTGCATTGTCAGGATACCACCCAGCTCATGAGCACAGTCTGCCTGTGCTGGTACAGATCAGCTTTCCCTGATGGCCATACCAGACATGTCTGCAGTGGTATGAAAAGGCTTGCTCATAACCTGTGGCCCTGTCGCCTGGCCCTCTGATGGCATCATGCTCCAGGTTTTTCCTTTACACCTCATTTGCTGATGAAGTATATGTGGGATCATTCAACCAATAGGATGGGATCATGGATGTCAGTATGTTCAGCTTCGTGGGTGGAGTCAGTATGCTCAGCCCTGAGTTTCTGCTAGGTGCAGGAAGAAGTGTTAAGCAGATGTTCATTGTGACTGGAATGATGTGTTGAGCAGGGTGGAAAAGGCTCATTCCCGTTGGCCTCCCTGGCATTGGAAAGTGCTGGGGCCTGCCTGACACTAGAAGATTGGTGTGCTTGCTCCTTCCTCTGCAGGCCTTTGCCTATAGCTGGTAGCCAGATGGGCTGTCTAGCCTCGACTGCTGGGCACAGGTAGGGAAGAAAGTGGTGATGAGGCAGCAGTGGAGGTACACAGCGGGGCTGCCTGTCACTGGCACCTCTTGCTGTGTGAGCCTCAGGAATCCCTGAGGGTGGTTTCCTTACAGAAATGAGACAGGTGCCTGGCCCCTGGATCAGCATCTGATCTAGATCTTCAGCATGTGGCCATCCCTGGTGATACAGAGACTTGGCTTGCCCTGCCTGCTGGCTCTCAATCTAGGGACTCTCCTGTGGTAGGAGAAGCCAGTCTTGGTACATGGCAGGTGGAGGGACAGTGCACTGTCAGGTAGGGTGGAGGTGCTGCCCTTCCATTCCTCACAGTTACTTGGTTCACTGTTTCAGCCAAAACTATATGAGTGGGAAGAACATTGGGTTTCAGGACACTTTGCTCCTGGAGAGTGGCTCTCACCTGTCTTGGCCTGGGCTCCTGGCCTGCCTGTAGGACTCCCAGTTTCCCCAGGGTGGGGGCACATCAGCAGTACCTCTGCCTTTGTCAGCTCAGTTCTATTTGCCAGTTCCTCCACAGCCTTAGAGCAGGCTGCCAGCTGAGCCAGGACTGCTGGCTGTGAGCACAGGAAGTATGCTCTCCCCAGCCTGTCTGCCCAGGCCAGGAGACCACCTCCATTTTGGGTAGGTACAGCCTGGTAGTCCTCACAGCGCTGACAGAAACATCTTTCTGCAAAGTTCCATTTGAGTAATCAGATCAGATAGGCCCAGCATTCCTTCCAGTTGTGCCCTTGGTGTTGGTTAACATGCAGCCTTCCTCAGCTTGTAGAAATGAGGTCTTTGGTGGCTGAAGATCGTCGCCTGGTGCATTGTTTGGTCTTTGAGGTCAAGGCAGCTGGCGATGGGTATGAGCAGTGCAGTATAGCGGATTATCTTATCTGTGCCTGAGCAAAGAGAGGAAGCAGTAGGGGAGCATCAGCGAAGGTGTGGAGCCTTTTGCATCTCTACAAACTTCCTTTTACCTTGTGTCTGTGTTTATGTTTTCTTCCCTTTGCAGAGCAGAACTACTGTGAGTCTCGGTATCATTTCCTGCACTCTACAGACGGCGAGGGCTGTGCCAATATGCTGGTGGAGTACTCCACCGCCCGGGGCTTCCGCAGTGAGGTGGACATGTTCGTGGCCCAGGCAGTGCTACAGTAGGTTCAAGTTCAGCATGACTGTGTAAGGCCTGTGCCCTCCAGCAGGCTGCCTGTGCCCTTGCTGTGCCATGCTTACCAGAGAAGTGTTGGTTCCTGGAGGAGATGCGGATCCCCCATGTCCTGTTGATTACCTCACTCTTAAGGAGGGGGCATGTGCTCTCCCCAGGCTGTCTTCCCAGGCCATTCCATGTGGGACGAGCTCCATACCCTGCACTCTGTAGTCTGTTTTTGCCAGGCTGCCTTGTCCCCAGCTTCCTTTCTCACAATCTACCTTGAAAGTCCTGTAACATGTACCGACTTGACAGACTTCTCGGGGCATGTCCCCACACAGGTGCCTCCTGGACATTCTTGGTATTAAGGAGATAGGTCACTGGTTGACCCCTCACTTTGCTGGGTGAGCATGTTCCCATAGTCACCTGGGAGCAGTTGGGAGACTTGCTGTTTGAAGGTGCACTGGTATTGGGTCAGAGTCCTGCATGTCCATTTTGCTGACATCTGCTGCTTTCAAAGAAAAATAGTTGCAGAAAGAAAAATAGTAGGGCATGGGATCATACATCTTAGTCTGAGCCCATCCTGGACAACTTTGCAGGACTCTGTCTCAAAATAAGAGTGGAGGGCTGGCCAGATAGCTCAGCAGATTAAAGTGCTTGCTTAGGTAGACACAGGGACAGGGGTTGGATCCCAAGCATGTCCCTGGGGCATGCCGAACTGGCGATTCAGACTGGGCATGTGGCACAGACCTGTAATCCCAGCACTTGCGAGGCTGAAAACAGGAGGATCACTACTAGTCCCATCTGTGTAGTGAGACCCTGTAGACCCTGAGCTAAATATGTAAAAAAATAAGATGAAGAATAGGCTGGGGTTGTAGATGAGTGTGAATAACCTGAGTTCAATAAACTACTACAAAAAAAGAAACTCTTAACCTAAGGGAGCCTGGCCTGGTTTTGCCACATGTAGGGCAGCTGTTCCTCCTCTGGGCTGAGGTAGGCACTGGCCAGAGCCTGTGCTAGCCCTGTGCAGGCAGACACAAGCAGGTTTAGGGGACGTGCTGTGGCCTGGTATGCTGTTGACCTCCAGCAGACCACATTTCTCTCCCAAGCGGAGTGCTTCTCCTCTGAGTTGTAAAGATAATGACCTTGCCATGCACATGAGGGGCATAGAATACAGGCCTTCTGGATCGTGGCACCTCGCTGAGGCCCGCTATGGCCTTGCCAGGTGCCAGGGGCCTACGGACAGTGTGCCTGCCTGTCCTTCAGGCAGGTGCTGTTGTTGACTGAGGCTCTCCATGCCATGGGGGCGTGGGGGATCAGCGTTCAAGGGAACGTCTCTGGCACCCAGGTCTTCATTCGTATGGCACCCATTGGAGTATTTTATTTCCAGGTTTCTTTGTTTAAAAAATAAAAACAGTGCATTGGTGGTCTTCACAACATACACACAAAAGCACCCGTCGATTGAAGATGGTCCCCCTTTTGTTCAGCCCCTGCTCAATTTCATCTGGTTCCTGCTTCTGGCTGTGGATGGGTGAGTGTCCATTAGGTGCTGAGTGTGCTGTGTGTGGGTTAACACAGCCATCTGGCACTGTTCAGAGGTGTGTGTGTGAGAGAGAGAGTGCAGGAGGGTGATTGTGGGTCTGCACTGTTCACAGAACATCTCTGTCCCCGTCCCATTGTAGTGGCAAGCTGGCTGTGTTCACAGTTCTGTGTGAGCAGTATCAGCCGTCCCTCCGGAGAGACCCGATGTACAATGAGGTGAGGGTTCTCACTGTTGGGCTAGGCGTGGGATAGGGAAGCAGCAGAGAGGAGGGTCCACAGCCCTTTCGGCAGGGCACTCCACCTCCATCTGCTGACCACTCTTGCCTTTTGCAGTACCTGGACAGGATAGGACAGCTATTCTTCGGTGTGCCGCCCAAGCAGACATCGTCCTATGGAGGTTTGCTAGGTAAGCTCATGAGGCCCCAAGCCCTCTGGCTGCCTTGCAGCCCACTGAGGAGTCCCCTAAATTGAGTTCACCCCACAGGTGCTCCCTCTTGGGGCCCCGTCTTAGGCCAGGTCTCAGCTTGGGTCTGCTCTGCTTGGTGCTCCTTGGTGGGGGATCTGAGCTGAGTGCACAGTCCTTGGAGTAAGAACAGCTCATAATCTGTGCATCTGGAGTGTTTCACTACAGTGGCACCATGGGGTGCCGTGTGGCATGGCTCTGCACATAGCCTTTGTGTTCTGACAGGCAGCGCTACCATGTGTCACACATGAAGCTGTTGACCCCATACCTGGGGTCTTGGAGCTGGCCAGGTGTGTTTTCGTTTTTGTTTTTTTTTTTAATCCCTGTGGGGTTGTTTGGTTGTTTCGGGATTTTTTGCTTTCTTTTTGGGTGACACTTGGGATTGAACTGAGAGCATTTGGACCAACCATATCCCCAGTCCTTTTTATGTTTTGTCTTGAGGGAGCATCTTGCTGTATTGCCCAGGCTGGTTGAGCACTTGGAATCCTCTGCCTCAGCTTTCCACCGTGCTGGTCTTACTCTGCTCAGCTCTCTGGGGCCTTTGTGATGTGGGTGGAGAGGGTTAGTTGTCCTCCAGGGTGTGGCTCTGGCTTCCAGCTTGTCTCTTCCCCAGCAGAGCTGGAATATGTGCATAGGGTGAGGTACAGATGTTGTGAAGGAGGATTCTGTGTGGCCTGTGGGACCTGGAGAAGCGTCACTTGGTGACAGTGGTGACAGCTGCACAGGGGCAGTGGGAGCAATGCTGGTGTTTGTGTGCAGCTTCAGGCATTGGGGGCTGTGCTAGCCTGCATGCACCTGAAGCCCCCTCTGAGACAGGTTCTGTGGGTCAGCACCTGATTGCTGTTGCACTGTCTCCCTTCAGGAAACCTGCTGAGCAGCCTTATGGGCTCCTCAGAGCAGGAGGAGGGAGAGGAGAGCCAAGACGACAGCAGCCCCATCGAGCTGGACTGAGCTGCCCGGCCTGCAGGGAGATGCCTGGTCAGCGCTACCTGGATGGCTTCAGGCTCAAGGCCCAGCAGGTGGCTGCTCATCCTGGTGGCTCCTAGGCTGCAGCCGGCAAGGGCTGCCCTGCAGCATCTGTCCCTATTTATGGAAGGTGACAGAGCGCTGCATGGTGGCCTGGTACTGTGTGGCTGAGACCTAACGCAAGGCATAGGTTCCTGCAGCAGACTGTGTCCCCTCAGCTCGATCCACAATAAAGCACAGGCCCTGCTGCGCCTCCCTCTGCCGTCCTTGTCTCTGGTTCCTTGGGGAGGGCTGTGGGACCGGTAGCCTGGTGTCCAGCACAGCCTGTGGTGTGAGCCAGGAGGCAGTGGCCACCAGACATAAGGACCGAGCTGGGTTTTCTGTGGCCCCACACACTTGAGAGCAAGTTTCTTGTTTAAATTTTTTTTTTTTCAAATATGAGGTCATTTCGTAGTCATGGTGTCCCTCTCCCTGTTGGAACCCATGCCTGCTGGTCCTCCAGGCTGTGGGCCCCACCGTGCCCCATGTGGCCAGTGAGGCCCTCTGCACAAGTCCAGAGCTGCAGCCCTGCTGGGCTGTGGAGGCCACACTGCCAGTCCTGAAGTGTCATTTCAGAAAGGGGTACCGCAGAATGTGCCCTTTGTGATGCAGTATTTATTTTTATTGGGTGATGGGTTTCTCTAACCTAATGTTTTAGGTTTTAACCAAATAACCAGGAATGAGCAAATCTGTCCTTTATCACTGATAATATTCCATGTTACCAGTATAATTATAAAGGGCAACACTTTATTTTTTCACAATTAAAATAAGAGTTGTAGATTAATACACAATGACCATGCATGGGAAGGAGGGAAATATACGTTATTTACTGTAAAAATGGATAAAGGGAGGCTTGTGTTGATGTTACGTATAAATAAATCCTTTGTACTGGCCTGTGCTGCACTGGTCCTTTCTGGTGAGCTGGGGCTGGTATGGCCCTGCTATGGGCCCAAGTGGGTGGGGGCAGCAGTGGGGCCTTGGTTATGCCCAGCTCCACCCTGCCCCGGAGAGGCCAGAGCCTCAGGTTCTGGGGTGTGGCAAGAGTCCCGGAGGTGTGTGCTGCACTGTGGGCTGGGGTCTTGCAGCTTGCATAAGTGCAAATAATGTGCCAGTGTCAAGAAGGTGGCAGAAATTAATTGGCTGTGATTTTAAAAATAAGTAATTTTATTGAACTCAAACCCACCAGGTAATGTGTAAGCTCCATAGAGCAGACTACCTGTCATTTTTGGACTCATGGGGCAGTGCCCTGAAATCAGACCCACCAGGTAATGTGTCAGTTCCATACAGCAGACTATACCTGTCATTTCTGGACTCATGGGGCAATGCCCTGAGAGGGAGTGGGACAGCTGGGGACAGGCACAGAAGGAGCTAGGCTGGAGCACCCCATTCTGCTGAGATACTGGTTTTGAATCCATGAATTAGGTCCCATACTTGATGTATTAGGGATCAGTTTAAGCACAGTTCAAATTTTGTGTGCATACATAGGATTGTGTGCATACAGATTGTGCACAGTACAAATTTTGTGTGCATAAATAGGATTGACCCTAAGTGAGCACACAAAAAACCAGAGCCCAGGGAACCGCCCATCTGCACCACCCCGCTCCAGTTACCCTCTCTCCCACAAACCTCAGGACACATCCAGGTAAAGTGCCAAGTTTATTGTGGCATTGGTGTGCTCATGACCATATGGCAGGGAGATGGCATCATCCCTAGGCCCTGATCCAGACTGCAGCGGTGTCACCCTGTGGAGGGCGTGTGCCCAGCACCCCATGACGCCCTTCCAGGGGCTGTGGTTTCCGACCTCTGAAAAGTTCATCCCCAACCATTCACAGGCTTGTTCTGTGGCTTCTTTAAAAAATGTTTCCAGTGCCAGGTAGCATACGGGTTCCTCAGCATGCACAGCCAGCCATGCATGTGGCCATGTGTGTGCACACATGAACACGTGCAGACACACCACCTGCATACCACATATCCAAAGTGGGGATGTCTGGGTTGGTCCTGTGGTTGTGTAGATGCAGGGCTGAGGCCTGGTTTCTCACCCAGACTCGGCATCTGAGAACCTGGCTGGTGTCTACAGAAGCTGCAGCCAGTCAACCTGGTGAGCACTGCCCAGGTAAACCCCAGCCACTACCAGGGATGGAGGGTGTTGTTCCTACTGATGTTGTCACCAGGGCAGTCACCTTGGCATCCCCAGGTGGGATTGGATGACCTCTGCTTCCCCGGGGCCTGTTTCCTCACTGAGAAGTAGGACACGAGGGCCAAGGAGCCCAAGCTGTCTGCAGGGTACCTGTGCACCCCCCATCTTACCCCCCTTCTGGGCTCCCGATCCAGGCTGCAGACCTTGTCTGACATGCCAAGGCTGGAGGAGGCCTTGGAGGGCCTGCCTAGAAAGAGACACCTCAGGATCCCTGCCATAATCCTAGAAATAGGGTCAGGGTGGGCACCAGGATGGCTAGGGTAGGCGCACCCTGGGGGCTTCCACTTCCTCAGGGTTGCAGCTCCTCCTATATGGTAGGCAGGGCACCCCAGTTCAGGCCCAGGAAACATGGGCCTGCCATGGCAGTCTGTCCCACTGTACCCATGTGGAAGCTGTCAGTTTGCCCCCTCCCCCCACCTACACACAGAAGGGACCATGCCAGAGCCACACTTTATTCTAGGACGTGACGTGGGCACAGGACACCAGCTCAGGAGACTTCTCCCAACTCTCTGGGGCAGGTGCTTCCCTGCTGTGCGCTCCACCCTGGCTATCCTGGGTGACCAGGATGCAGCACGGAAGGAGATCAGGTGAGAAATAAATACAAGGTGGCTTTAACTACTGGCCTGCCAGCAGCAAGCAGGGCCCAGCTGGGGGAGCTAGGCTGCAGGGTTGCCCTGCCTCTGGGGGGCCATCATCCTAAAGGGCTCAAAGACCACAAGGCCAGGGCTGGTGGGCATGGGTTACCCGCCAGGCCAAGCACCAAGCTGGGCACCAGATGCCCTGGCATAGCCCTAGTTGAGCCCCTGGCCCTCCTGCCCCAGGCCAGGTGCCCAGGAGCGCTGGGACTCAATCCAGGGCCGGGATGTGTGTGCACACATTCCTCAGTGGACCCGTGACCGACACAGCAGGTGCTCAATAAATACTTGTTGAGGTGGGGAGGGGAGGCATGCGGCAGGCCCTAATCCTCAGCAGCCCAGCTGAGGTCCCATTTCAAGGCCTAGTGTAACCTCTGGCTGGGCTGGGAGCACGGAGTTGGTCGAGCCGCCCTGACTAGGGGTGAGCAGGGAGGGGTGTGGGTCGGCCAGGCATGGTCAGCAGCAACGTTGACGGGGCTGAGGTTGCCTACGACGAGGTTCCAGAGACTCACATCCTAGCAGCCAAAGCTGAGGCCCTACCTGGCCATTCTCGCCTGTTCCAAGGAGCAGGGGCTGGCTGGGGCAGCTGGCTACCTCCTTGCCAGCCAGTCATGTGAGTCCAGCGTCCTCAGGCCTTGGATGTCTCTTGCTAGGGCTTATGCTTGAAGTGGGCTTCCACTGCAGATAACAAGTGTCCACCCACCCGTGTCAGAGTGGCTACTCCCATGCTACCTACCTGGCCCCCATCCAGCACAGACCACCAGCCACAAGGTGTAGTCATAGCCTTTGCCTGCCCTCTCTCACCTGCATACTCCTGGGGCAGCATGGGCCTGTCCACCACCTTCTGGAAGGCCTCCACCCACTCCTTCCGGTCAGCCTCTGTCTCACAGGTGAACAGGAACTTTCGGTCGGGTGTGACAATGGTGATGCCATGTGGCCAGTGGTAGCCCTGGGTGGATGGCGGGAGCCCCTCCAGCACCGTGTAGCCGCTTTCCTTGCTGCCAATGAAGACCTCCCCTCTGGCGAAGGCATCCTGCAGGGGCCAGGCTGGAGCTTGGGCTGGGCACCTCCCATCCCTGGAGCCCAGCCCACATGGGCAGGAAAGGGACCTGGCAGGTCTCTAGGGCTGCTTCTCCATGCCCCACTGTCCTGAAGGACCCTGGGAGATGAGCCTCCCCCTCAGCAGCAAGTCCTGCCAGCCTACCATCCTCCTGCGGGGGTGGCAGGCAGACCCTCCTTACCAGGGGGTCTTTGAAGTACATGAGTCTCCGGTCATCCATGGTGAACCAGCGCTTCCGGAAGCCTTCTGTTTGCTGTGGTTGGGAGGGCAGGTGACCAGCTGGCCAGGTGCAGTGGCCCTGCCCACCTGGCACAACTCACTGGGAGGGCGGGGCCTTCGCGCCCTTGCTCACATCTGGGCCTCACTGGGCCATGCTCTGCCTGCCACCCAGCTGCACGGTGGGCGTGGCCGGTGCTGTGTCCCCAAGTACAAAGCTCACACCTGCACCTCCCCAGCAGCACCTGTGCTGGCTATGGGCC
>NDGN011253733.1:0-12311 GCA_002564285.1 Tympanoctomys barrerae | reverse complement strand
AATCAACAATGGTTGTTATATTGCATGTTACTATATTCAAAGGAGGTGTTCAAATTACCAGATACATACATGCAAAATCAGTCACAAAAGTAAGCATTAACTGTCTCTTGCAATAAACCAATAAAAATTATCTTAGCTATCATATATAGATATTTTTTTCTCTTTCTTCTTTCTTTTCTGTTTTCCCTAGCAGTTTCTTTCCCTTTTACAATGTGTACTTGACTCTTCAGATTTTATTTACTGTTTCAGTTTCTTGCACTAGAGAAACAATATGATGTTTACACATATGAATCGGATGTATTTCTCTTATGAGAATGGTCTCTAGTTACAGCTGTTTACCTATGAAAGCCTCCTGTTTATCTTTCTTTATAGCTGAGTAATATTCCACTGTATAAAAATACTATATCTTTTTATTCATTCCTCAGGTGATGAGCACTTGTGCTATTTTCAAAATTTAACTATGACAAATTTAACTTGTGCTGCTCTAAACATATATATATATATATATATATATATATATATATCACTATGGTATGATGTTTTTAATTCTTCTGGGAAGATACACAGGAGGGGAATAATATAGTCCAATGGGATTTCCAATCCTAGTGTTCTGAGGAATCTCTAGTAAACAGAAAAGCTGGGATCTGGCTCAAATTTTGTCCAAGTGGAAATTCCGATCTCTTTCTGCTCCAAGTTGCTTAGGATTCTTTCTATTGTGAGTAAAAAGTAGTCTGCATAGCAGCAACATTTTGCAGAAAGAGATGGGAAGGACACGTTGGCGTTGCTCTGCTTGCGCACTGAGGGGCCTTCCTTCAGCACACAGACGCCCTTTGCTGAAGCCTTATGCGACATGTTTATTGGCAAAGGGGGCACCAATACAGCGATGCATGGAAGTCACGTGGGCCCCTTTCAAGGAGCAGAAGCTGGGGCCAGTCTGAGAAGCACCGTGCTGCAGGAGGACTCTGCTCTCATAGATGTAAGCCTCCCCAGTGCTTCGTCTCTCCTCGCGGCAGGACCGCTGTCTCCTCCTGGGCAGTCGCCAGGGTGCTGCTCGCTCGTTTCTCTCTGACCTATAGCCACCCGCAGTCACCACAGCCCTGTCTCTAGAAGTCAGCAGTCGGCACAGCACCCAGAAGGACCAGGAAAAAGTAGACAGCCTCTCCACCCGCAAACATCACAGCGATGACAAGAGGAAAATGTTCCCGCAAAAGGGCGGCAGCTGTCAGAGAGACACAGCCAGAGAAAAGGAGGGTGCGCGGCAGGCTTGCCTCCTAAGCTCTGCCTCGGAATCCAGAACTCAGCCGTGCTATCTCCCCTCATGGGCCAGTTGCCACTTTCTCATCTGCTTGGAATCGGGTGTGTGAGCTGCTGGCTCTTTAAATGCTTTCAAAATAATGCATCATCAAGATGTATTTTTCTTCAAATCAAATAAAAGCCAGCAATAAATGAGGCGGCGTCACCAAGAGGCTTTGGCGTGCACGCGAGCTGCACACCACACCCCGGAGCTGACTGCGCCTCCTGGTCCTTCTGCTGAAACACCAGGAATTGGCATTTTATTCCACAGAATGCCACAGAAGAGGGGGACGTGCAGCAGCTGTGCCCTGGTTCTCGCTTTGCCTCGTGCAAAGCTGAAAATTTCAGCACTAGAGAGATGGATGGCTCTCTGTCTAGAAACCCTCTGCAGGGCAATCGGTCACCACATCACACATATGGAGGGAGGTCACATTAATATCTGCAGGACACTCGATCAAAAGAAGATTCCACGGCCTGTGGTTGGGCAATTTCCTCCTGAGTACAAATGCCCGGGCTGAAAATTGATACCTGTACAGGCTGTGGACTGGCTTGTGTTGCTTGCTACAGACATTAGACTTTCAGAAGCTCTGCAAACTAGAAAAAAGGATTTAGATTAGCACCTGCACTTTAATTAGAAAAATAATGAATTACATATTGACAGCATGAATTATATACCATTTCACATGAGGCATATTCTGTACTATACATATATTATTTTAATATATAGCTCTACATACATAATATGTAATTGTTGCAACTCATACAATTATATATACACAATTAAATATATGTGCTTAAAATGAGAAATTAAATTTTTCTTCAACCTCGTAGTTATAAGGGATCAAGTATGCTGACAAATGACAGAAACTCCCTGAGTGCTGCTTTGCGATTTCTGCACGTGCCTGGCACACGGGGTGAAATCCTCACATTTTCTTCTTTTCAAGCAGTGCTTAAGGCCAGTTTCTTTGGTCTATTAACTGACTCGTAGAAAGGAAGAGTAAATTGACCTTGACTGTACAAACACTCCTGACTTTTTTTCCATGAATACAAATGGAAGATTTTTAAAGCTTGGCAGTTTGCAAAGACATGACTCCCAAGACAAATTAAAGATCATGAAAACTTTCTTTTTTTATTATTTAAGGCTTGTTTTGTGGGTGCAGGTAGGTTGTAATTAGGATTCTGACAATATTTGGAAATCTTATGCATGCCATGGAATCTCCCTGGACACATTTTATTTTTATTAATTTAAAAAGTGTGAATTTAATACAAGAAGGCTAAATTAGATAACTTCAAATACCTGATGAGTCTCGGCAATTGCTGGCCTCATAATTTAATATGCATGGTCTTCACACACTCCTCCTTTTCCTGGTCTTTCCACAGCTGCTCTTGCCAACGCTCCCCCGTGCTCTGTGCAGTGATCCATTTGTAGCAGTTATTTGAGGGTAGAGGCACTTTGTTTTTGTTCTGCTCATCCCACTAACTTGTTAAGTTAGAGCCAAGGTTCAAATCTCCTATTGCATTTCATCCTCACATTCCAACTTCCAAAAATGCATGAAGTGATCCTAAATGAACTGACTTAATAGCATCAAGTCATTAATAGCAGAATCAATGACTTAATAGCCTCAAGTAATTGAAAATGTAGTTACTTGTAGTATTTTAGAAGAAATAATTGTATCCTGTGTGGTTTTCCAGGAGCAGTCCCTGGAGACATCTCTGACTGGACTCTTCAGTTTCCTATCTTTCATGCCAACATTCAATCCCAAGAATTTCTCAACACGGTAGTTTAGATGGGACTTAAGAGATTTTGGTCTTTAAATATAACTTGTAAAAATACAAATATCTTGATGGGACAGAATTGAGGAGCATTAAAGGGGGAGCTGAAAGTGGAATGTCTTGGAGAAAGAAGAGTCAGGGACAACACAAAACAAAGAACAGAATTATTCTTTCTCTTCTTTATCTATAGTAACATGGACATAAGAGCCCAGTCCACATCAATGTGAAGGGCTCGTGGGGAGTGGACATTACTAAGCCAGAGATTCCAGCACAGAAAACTCTTGCTGGGCCAGGTAAGTATGGAGAAGTATCTCAGAGAGGCCGGAGAAGGCCATGACAAGTCTGGGGAGATCTGACGGGCAAGTAAAAGTTTACAAAAGGAAGAGATGTGGAGAAAGCAGCTCACCTGCAGACAAAAGTATTCTCTTTGGAGAGAGAGACACACAGCTGAAAGTATAAGATCCATGTAGTGAGGCTTAGCATGTTGGGAGGGTAGATGGAGAGAAGTGTGTGGAATCAAGTAGGGGTGTTTACTGTGAACCCTTGTAATTCACCAGAACACATTGCAGTACACAGCACCTCCTGAGGGTCAAAGAGAATTCACTCTAGAGTGTTAGGAAGTGACTTAGCTGGCATAGATTTTTTAAAAGCCTCTATGGATTCTCAGCAAAGAGAAATGTTCCTGGGAGAGGAACAGATTGGAAGACATGAGCACCAACTATTTATTTTTCCCAGAATCAATTAAGAGATGAAAGTGTCTTGGATTACATCGGTGCCCAGGGTAATAGAGAATAGTGCATAGACTTGGCAGGGAGAGGACCAGGACTCAGTGAGTCATGTGATTGGAGGTGAAGAAGGAAGAGTTGAGACTGAATTATAGACTATGACAGTGAGTGGGATTTTAATGAAGCCATTCAATGAAGTGGCAAATGGGAAACAGACAGCAAGTTTCAGAGGGATTTGACAAACTATTATTTAAATCTGTCAGTCACTATGGAAATCAGTATGCAGATTCCTCAAAAAAATGAAACTAGAAATCCCATTGACCCATGTAGTTCCCTTCTAGGTATCTTAAGAAATTTAAAGACCTCATATGATAGTGATGCATGCATACCTATATTTATAGCAGCACAATTCATAGTAGCTCAATCTTGGAAGTAGCCTATTTGTGCAACAACAAATGAATGGATAGAGAAAATGTATTTATACACAAAATGGAGTACCATCTGCCTAGAGAAAGAAAGCCTTGAGTTATTTGTAGGAAAATGGATGCATTTTAAGACTACAATGTTAAGTGAAATAAATCAGATCCAGAAGCTTGGACATCACCTTTTCTCTTATATGAGAAACCCAAATTATAAATAAAGACTAACATAGAAGATAATAGGAGGCAGATATTTCTAAAATGGGAAAGTGATCAAAAGATGGAGAGAAGTGGAACATGGGTTTTAAAAAATGAATTTAGATGTGTTGTTTAGATGCACCAACTTCACAGAAGGAATGTAAATGTGATGTGCTGCAAAGTATGGGCTAGTCACCAATTTTTAGAAAGGAATGCAAAAGATAGCTACATATTTGAGTTGTAGGCACGGATAACAGGGTTGAGGGCCATCAGGATGGTGGTAAGTGAAAAAGACAGTATTGTTGAGAAATGTGCCACTTCCTTGTGAGCAATTTATGTTAGTTATAGTGCTTTTACCCACATGTCCCAATGATTATAACCCTGAGGAAGGACCATCTCAGTAGCATTGGCAGTGAGATTGTTAATTGTTAGATGTCAACATAACTTTAGGAAGAACTGCCAAGCAGACTGGTAAAGAGGTAGGTGTGGCTGTGGCTGATCAAACTGAGGAGGGAAGACCCACTCTGAAGGGAGTGGCATCAAACCGTAGGCTTCTAGCTTGGATGGAATTAAAACAGGAAAGAAGAAAGTGCCTCCCTTGACAGAGGAGCTGCAGTCTTCACCTATCCTCTGGACTTTGGTCTCCAGCTCCTTCAGTATTCCAGTGCAGATTCCTCAGCCTTTCAACACAGGGTCTTTGGCCTTCCGATACAGAGTTCCTCCCTCCACTGACTGCAGTGAGCCTCCAGGCCTTGAATTCTGACTGCTGTGGGGTCCTCAGCTCTCTAGCACGCCAGCGGCCATTATGGAATCTTCTGCCTCTGACTGGGCAGGTGGCCACTGGGACTCCTCTACTTCTGATCTTGCTGTCCTACCTAATAAATCACATCGAGAGCCATACATGTACTTTATATGGATTCTGGTCTTCTAGAGATGTAGTTCTTGTGACGAATACAAGCCAGAAGGAGTCAAGGGGAGAGAGATAGAGAGAACCTTGAAGAACACTGGCCTTTAAAGAATACAAGAAGGAAATGGATCTCGCCATGAGAACAAGAAAGAACAACTGGAAGGTGAGGAGGAGATCCACGCGCTGGAGGTATGAGAAGTCAAAGTGGCTCAGCCATGTCACCTGTGGAAAGACTGAGAAGAACCGTGGAACTGAGGAATAGAAGATGAGACAGAACCTGTGTATATTCATCCATTGTCCTATTGATTGATATAGTCTGCACTCCAGCACTGTGAATAGGCTTGTGGTGCCTCATGTAGTATAGGATGGCCGAGGTGCTCCTGTAGCAACTATTGATCAGCTAGCAACTCTTTAGGCTCTCATGGGATACAGCCATTGTTGAAAATAACTGTCTTTGTAGCACAAATGCTACTGAGGATGGTAGGCAAATAAAAGGGTGAAGCCATGTTCCCATACATCTTTATTTACAAAATCAAGGTGAGATTGCCCTAGTCCACAGGCAGTAGTTTGGGAAACTCTGAAATTATATATTCTCCAATAGAGTGAGAGGAGAGGAAGGGACAAGGGAAGGGGAAGGGGAAGTGAAAAGATTTAAGATGTCTCAGGCACTTACACTAAATACCCACAATAAATGTAAATAATTGTTATAAAGATAAACTAAAAATAATAGCAATAATAACAAGAATGAGGATGGGATGGAGGGAGGGAGGGTGGGGTTGGACTTGGGAAGGGTAATTAGAAACAATCAAGATGTATTTAACACCCAGCCCCTAAGGCAAATGCAAGCTTTATGTATAGTAATCATGGTATGAATAAAACAAAAAAGAAAATAATTATCTAGCCCAAGAATGAAATAAAAAAAATTCTCTATCCTAAGAATACTATACTAAAAAATTAGAAAAGTTTTTCTGTGTGGAGAATAATGTGTAGACTAAGAGTTGCTTATGTGATGCTCTCTAAATTTCTCAAATCTTATCTTTAATAAAACTATATTTAATAACAAAATCTCAATTAACAATAATTCCTGCATCCCCTAGCTCCCTCTTATGTTGTCCTTTTATATAACTGCAAACATCGCAATCAAAACCAAGAAGCTGACATCAGTACAATGGTATTAACTAAACTACATAATTATGTGAATTGTACAACATTATTAAACTCCAAAACTTCTGTAAATGTCAAGTCTTCCCACAAGTGTAGCTTTTTTAAAAAAAATCTGCTGATTCTATGATCCAAACCTCATCCCCACATTCAATTCAGTTGTCAGGTCTGGTAATCTGTGACAGCTCCTCCGGCTATCCTTCTTTCGTGACCCCCAACTATTCGAAGAGTATTGTTACTCATATCCTCTGTATGGAGTCTCTAAGTTGGGTTCATATGATGATTTTATAGCTCAAGTGAACTTGCACGTTTGGAGCTGCAGCATGGGTCACACGAGTTGTAAATGATGTGCGCACATCTTCCTCCTAGAGACACTAACCTTGATCTCTTCATTAAGTTGACTTCATGGTAAAGTTCCTGGTTGTGTTCTTGTAAATAATAAATATTATAAAGGTGACACTCTGATATGAAACAATCAACCTGTTTCTCCCCAAATCTCTGCTCACTCATTTTAGCATCTGTAAGCTCTTTTTGCTTGCAATAAAAAAGATTGTTGTTCCTGGTAATGATTACCATGGTCTTCACAGCTTTTCTCTAAAGTTTAAAAAATAATAGAACTAATGAGAAAAAGAAGTCTGCCTATCTATACAAGTTTGTTGTCAGAAGACAAACAAAACAAATGCATAACTGTTTCTTGAAGAGGTTAGTTTTAATGCCCAGGCAGGCAGGCCGTTGGGGACACCCTCTGTGCTGGAAACGCTTTGCATAGAAGAGAGATGGCAGATGCCAAGACAAAGCAGCGGAAAATGCTGTCTCTCAGATGTCCTTGGAGGCCACGCAACCTGCCAAGGCTGCAAGATGCTCAGCCTGGCTTTGGCAAGGGTCATTTAGATGTAAATGTAAAGGATCCATGGAGGAACATCCCTTACTTCCTCACCCGTCCTTATCTGTCTGTGTACTTTGAAAATCTCTGTCACCAGGAAGCACCATATAAGAAAGGTTGGTCTGAAAAGCAGAAGACAGAAGACAGAAAGTTTTAAGATTTTTGAAAATGTGAATGAACAGCTATGCTACCCACACCTGCAGCTAACGGACTAACCAACAGCGAACACAGGTTATGTTGGACTTAGGCCTTCCCATTGCCCTGAGTTTCATGAAAATGATATTGCCTATCTTGCAGCCAAGATAATTCTAGTTGGGAAAGCATGTTTATGACTACCTTAGTGATGACAGTTTTAGAAACTACACAAGCTAGATGGGCCACTTGCCAGTATCTGGCCAACACCATTTTAAAGTTTTTCTAAGTTTTTTCTTATTAGTATATGTATATAGTACATGATAGCTACATTTATTGAGAGGAATTGGTATATGTCATGTCTTAATCATTTCTCCTTCCCTTTTGCTTGCTGCTCTCTGCCCCTGACTCATCCTCCAATCCCCATCTTCCCTCCACAGTCTACTGTGATTTTCTGTCACCTATCTTTTATTAACCATTGAAGTACTGATACTTGGGGTTTCTCAAACAAAAGAAATTATGTGCTATTTAATCTGTGTCTCATTTATTTTAATTATCTTTATGGTATCAGGTTGCACCCATTTTCCTACAGATAACTTGATCTTATCCTTCTCTATAGCTGATAAGTTCACTGTGGTATGCATTTTCTATATGCCATATTTTCTTACCCATTCATATGTTGATAAGCAAATAGATCACTTCCCAGATGGAGCCATTATGGGTTGCTTTGTTCATCACTACAAACAGGAATGTGTCACTGTAATATGGTATCTTTAATTTTGGGGGGAAAATACTCAGTTGTACATCTGGATCCAATGGAATTTCAGTTTTCTGGGGAATCTCCATAGTGATTTCCACAGTGGTTGTGCCAGTTTATATTTCCACCAACAATGCAGTGGGTATTCAAGAACTGAAGCTTGATACCAAAACTAAGGCTAATAAAAAGGCTAAGAGGACAGTCAATATTTTGTCCTTTACTTTCCAAGGTCATCCAAGGCACAAGGCAAGATGAATGTGATTTACAATTCCAGTGAGTCCCCAACATTCCCAACGTTCTAAGCAGAGAGGTTTTCAGGCTCCAGTGGACATGAATCAACCAGTGTGAGTTGTATAAAAGGAGGGTCCTTAAAGAGGAAAATGTTCTCATGCTTCCAAGAGAGGCCACACGGTCCATCTTGACAGATGCACAAATGGTAAAGCTCTGAGGGAGACAAATAGCTCTTCATGTGCCTCCAAAAGTAATCCCCCCAAGAAACTATGACTAATTTTTTTTGGTACAGGGTCTCACTATGCAGCGCAGAATCATAGTGATCCTTTCATTTTCAGCCTCCCTAGCACTGGGATTACAGGCATGCACTGCCATGCCTGGTCTTGGGGTCAACACAGCATGTGGTTCTGGAGAAACTCAGGTCCTTGTGCTTGGCAGGCAAGTATTTATGCCACTGAGCTATCTCCCCAGTTCCCCACAATTCTTATTTATTCCTTCTAGACCATAAACCTTCCCCCCTTGTGTTTGTGTATATTGTCATTTGAGAGATAAAAAGGTTGGGGTATTCTATGAGGAAAGCTGTGTAAGATTAAAAGTGGAACCTTTCATTTAACTCACTGTCATTTTTTATTTTGATGGAAGCAATAAAAAATAGGAGAAGGGAGGAAAATGAAGAATTGTACCTGAGAATATGATGAAAATCAGAAAAGAAAAAGGATCTCATTTTAGCCTTCCAATTCCTGCAAGTGAAAACAATAAACTGATAATCTTGGAGAAATGGGAAATGATAAAAGTTGAACTAAAGAAAGTACACACTATGATTTTTTGTAAAATTAATTGTTGTGGAATTGATACCAGTAACTAACTAGAGTACCCACTAGGAGATGAAAGAACATTCTTGCATAAGGATTATAGTGATTACTTTGTAAAATTTTAGCATTCTCTCTAGTACATCGTGTAAGTAGTCAGTTAGACTCATCCAATTCAAAAGAAATCCAAGAATGAAAGAAAAGCCTAGTATCTAAAAAAAAAATGTGATGGAACAGTGGTGAGTCATGTGTCTACATTCAGACACACCTGCAATTTGACACGTGTTAGTTTTACCTCTATACCAATTGTGTTATTAATCATTCTAAAATTGTCATAGCGTTAAGTCTTGAGAGCAGAAGGATTACACAGTTTGAGCTTATGAGAAAGCTCTTTGAAGGTTTGATATTAAATAAAAGAGAAAACAATAATGATCAGTGCACGACACTAGATTTACAAATCATTTTCTCAAGCATTTCATTCAACAAGGAGATCTTATTGAAAGAAGAGAGTGCAACCCAATGACACTTTCTTGGTGGCCAAGTTGGAACTCAAATGTTACATTCAGAACCCAAGTATTATAGCCTGATTCCCATGGCGTGGACACTGTAACGTTTACTGTTTGTTTGTTCTCTATATCTAATTTTTTTTCTTTTTGTGTAATCTTCCAGGAAAAAATAGGCTAATTGATTGTTCCTTCTTTCTTGATACTGACTTTTTTCCCTTCCAGTACTAGGGCTGAACCCAGGGATACATCTGAAGCAATCCCCACAAACCCACCCCACACTACACACCATTTATTTCTAAGTTGGTTTTTTGTTTTGTTTTGTTTTGCTTTGGTTTTGGTACTTGGGATTGAATGCAGGATCCTACACTCGCCAGGAAAGCGTTTATTCTACTGAGCTGTCTCCCAGGTCCTGTTTCTAAGTTTTGAGGCAGAGTCTTACTAAGTAACCAGATTACCCAAGCTGTGCTTGAATTTGTGATTCTACTACATCAGCCTCCCAGAGTGGTGAGATCGCACCACCACACTTGGCTTGAACTCAGATTTTAAATTAGATTCCTAACTGTTTTGGAGAGTATTGGGCATTTCAAAGGGGTCAGTTGAAATAGGGGTACTTACCATTTAATTGTAACAAACCAGAGCATCTTTCCATTAACTCAAGGAGCCAGAGGAGCAAATTAGTCAAACAAGTCTTTCCCTGCTGCCTTCTAGAGGCTTTGTTATCTGCCATTACTCAGGTATCTGCTGAATATTTGTCTTCTGAAAAGAAGATTCTGATCACATGGTGACCTGTGGGGGTTCTTTGTAGAAAAAAAAAAAAAACCTTTCCTAAACAACCAAACAAATTAAGATAGAACAAAAATCATAGTACAGTTTGATCAAGGAGAGTTTGAGAACTGAAAACTGTAATTGCTCTTATGGCGCTGGGTTTTCCCAAGCAGCTATATTTACTCAGATACTTCAAATGGCTGTGGTCTTTCCATCAGGTTATTTGTGCTCAGGTTTGGTGGAATGAGCAAACATGATTCATATTTTGCACATCACTATATTAAGGATAGTGTAATACTGGCCATAGATGTAAATACTTGAAATTGTTTAATGAAATTTGCAATACAATTTTTATAAAATTGGTAGGCTAATAGCAGCTAGGTGTTGGATACTATATATCTCAGGAAGCTAGAAGAAAGAATATTCAGTACTTTCACCTTGCACAAGCTGATGAAATAAATGTGTTTATTCTGATTTAAACATTAAGAATGTACATATAAATTAAAATATCACATGATATCCCATTAGTATAGATAAGTTTTATGCTTCTAGGTATCAGTTAAATATGAAATTAAATTTTAAAAATAAAGAATTTTAGTAGAGCCCAGGAGCCAACAGGGCTAAGTGGATCCACTTATTTTGGCAGAGTGAAAGGAGCTTCAGAGCTCAGATGCCAGTGGAGCCCAGTGGGTCCCCTTGATAGGAAAGAACCAATCACAGTACCTAGATGCAAGGCAGGCCCAGCTGGTCAAATTAAAGTTTGGTAGATTTAGACCTGGTGAGCTGAGATGTACTGCTAGGCCCCGTTGGGCCCAGACTGAGGTCCAGACCTACAGGAATGTCCTTGTGGCACACAGATAGCAGCAGGCACCTGTGGTGAGCTAGTCTGTCTGGAAGACTCCAGGAACATGAAGGAGAGGTGCTCAGCGAGAACTCAGAAGAAGTAACTTAAATACAAATTCCAAATTTAAAAACTTCTTTGTTATACAACTATAATGCTTGCCCCTATGGTTTAAAGTACAAACCCATTAGTTACAAAAGTTTGTCAATTTATAAACATCACTACCTATTGTTAATATTGGTAATTGTACTACTGTAGATAGAAAGCCTTATCTGCCTTAACCACATGTTCTCCTTTGGGTAATAATATTGGGAGGTGCTTGGGTAATAACATCTCCAAAGCACTATATCAAAGGAAAGAAGACAGAGCCAAATGGAAACCAATATCTCACTTTCAATCAATAGCAAAGGAAAAATTCTGGGACACACACAAAACAATAATCTCTGACACTAGAGAGATAACTAAACAACAGACTCTGTACAGACAGACTCTGATTGCACTGATACAGCTACCTGCTATCAAACTTTCACAAAAAGGTAATATAGAAATCAAATTAAGGAGATCTCTCTGAAATAGAAAATGAGAAAAAGAAAGAGCAAAATGCATTCTCAGGCCCTGAGTCCATGCAGAACAAGCCCAGGATATATCAGCACAGAAGAAATTGGAAGACACACATGAAATCTCTCTGAAATAATAGCAACTGAAGTAAAGAAACAACTACACAAGGGTATAGAGAAAATAAGATCAGAAATAACCTCACAAGTAAAAAAAAGAAATAACTGTAATGAAAGAATTACTAAAAAAAAAAGAAAGAATTCTTAAGTGTTACTAAGGAAGACACTGATAAAAATAAAGAGGAGAATAGAAAAATGATGGAAACCTTGAATGAACAATAGAAGAAAGAAAAAGAG
>NDGN011253715.1:0-13384 GCA_002564285.1 Tympanoctomys barrerae | reverse complement strand
TGTGCATGATACTAAGAGGTGTGTTTTACTTTCTTTCCTTCTGTTCAAAATGGCCTGAGCAACCCTCTGTTTCCTCAGCAAGCTCTTTGTTGTAGACACTGCACTGTTAAATGTAATAGACATGTTGTCTGCCAGGTTGCAGCTCACAGTGTAGAGTGAAAGGCCTGGAACAAATACGTAAACTGTTTACTCTGGCAAATAAAGGGGGAGGCCAGTTGGGACTTGAGGTGTGTGTCCAGATGTCCCCCGAAAGCCTCATGCAGTATATGGCTGGACTTTGAGAGATTGTGATTGACTCCTGATCCAAAGCTGGGATTACGGGTGTGAGTGCTGCACCCACTCTGGGCAGGTCACCTGCATACAACATGAGGGAGGGAAATAGGTTTGTTCTCTGCTGTTCCTGTCTTTTTTTTCCTCTTGTTGCTTGTGTTCTTTTCTGCTGTCATGAACTGTTGCCCTCTTCCATGTGCCATTCTTCCTTGGAGCCAGCCAAGTATACACTGAAATCTCCACAAACTGTGATAAATAAATCTTTCTTTCCTTAATTTTGGGCATCAGCTATTATGCTTCAGCAATAAAAGAACACCAACCAACACAGGAGTACATAGTTATAGTAGATCTCTATAATAGAGTAAAAACTGTGCTATAATATAAATGACAATAAACAAATTCAGATATTCATTGTTATTACGTGCTTAAAACTCATTGAATCTCAATAATGGTCAACCCATATTTACATATCCAAAACCCTTGCCATATGCTTTGCTAAAATTAGACACACAAGGGATTTTGAATTGAGAAATTGAATAGCTCAAATTCAAAGCAAATTTGATCAGGCTTGAATAACAATTATCTGTATTTTTAATCCAATCTGTTTTAAATCTTATATTCCTTTGTTAAATACTCAGAAGACATCCATGATAGGATTATGTAGATTTTTCACCTAATCTTTAATTAAAGAGTAACATACTATCTTTTTTAAAAGAAGTGAAACATTTTTAATGCCAGATTTTAGAATCAACTCCCACTTGTTTTCATTTTTAACAAAGAACTTAAAATAGCTGCTCTTTAAACTGAGAAATAATGGCATTATCTAAAATAACTTCATGTTCTCCTGATAGCCCCTCACTTTCTAAGGATGTCTTTGCTCATTTTTTAATGCAATAATCTATTACTTTTTAATCCAAATGTTGGATGAGTCACAATATACACTACTACATTTTATACCCCTTTTTTTCTATTATTTGTACTATTCATATATACTATAAATTATTATGTAATGTTATAAAATTTTTCAGTAACTTCGTCGACAGTGACACTGGCTGATACAAACACTGGGTTTCACCTTGATTTTCTGCTAGGGGTTTTGTAGACATGTCTATCTAGCTCCTGTTTATTATCATCCCCAGGTTCCAAGCTGGAGAAGACTGTTATTGTACTTTAGACCTAAAATATCACTGCTAAGCCTTGTGTTCAGAGGGGGGTGCTTTGGAAGAAGACTGGACCATGAAGGCAATGTATTCAGTGGTGGGTTAATGTATGGATGAGTTCATACCTGAATGGTCTGCAAGAAGGTTGGACGGACATGTGGAGCATTACTTGGAAGGCTGTGTTCATGCCCTTAACTTCTCTTTCATTTTCTCTGCAATGGTAGCTGCTGTGCATGAAGAAGCTTTTCTTCTCCAGGAAATTGCAACACTCCTTCTTCCTTAGATCCAACCAATGATGAAATCATACTACAGCTAAGCTGCCAATAGTTTAAACTGTGGTTCTTGAAAATTCTGTGTCAGCAATAACCAAATTCCTAATATAGAAAATTGGTACAAAGAATCGGGTTATCAATGTAACTATACCTGTCGTGACATGTGGTGTAGAAACCTTAGGAATTAGTTTGCAGGACAAATTTGGGAAGGTTTTAAAATAAGAACTGTAGAAGCTCTAGAATTTCATAAGCAGAAATTAGTGTTCATTTCAGGACACAGATCAGAAGATGAGAATGCTGATAGGAATGCTGACAGCAAGGATCTGGACTAGGAGGTTTCCTTATAGGAAAAGGACCCTATCAGAAATTTTCCTACTAGCCATGTTTTACTTTGTCAATGAATTTGCCTGTGTTTTGTCTAACTCATAAGGCTTTGTGTGATGCAGAATTGAAAAGAGTAGCTTTAAGTTTCCTGTAGTTCAGCCATCCAGATTCTCAGAAGCTGCTGTTGACATGATCCAAGGAGGTACAGCTACCGCTTCACCAAGGGCCAGATAGTGGTGTAATGAAAGTGTTAAGCGCTGCTCATTTTATTGGAATGCCTTTCCACTGGATGTTGCTCCATAGTTTCTGTGTATTTGCATCATGAAAACATGGAAGGGGACTTCCAAAACAGCTTCAGAAAGTGGTAAGAATAATAATGTGACAGGTTTACAGTGGAAGGAGCCTGCCGCCTTAACACAAGCACCTGTGCTCCTCATGAGTCCAAGGTTTTCCGGTATAATAAATTAAAGGGATAACACATATGTTTAATAATCATATGTTCCAACTTTCTATGTAGTATAAAATACTTTCAGAAGACTATAGACAACACTGAAGTTGTAAAAAGAAAATAATTGAATGTGATTAAATTTTCAAGCAATTGTTGAAAAGATTGAAAGACCAAAGAGAAATAAAATGTGATACCTTGGCATATTTAGAACGCAAACTTAATGGAAACAAATCTAAATATTTAAAATTATTTTATTTAGGATTTGAGAGGAGACCTGGTGCTGGGAGCACTAGGCCAGCAACAGGGACTCGGTGTGATAACGCTGGCCTGTAATCCCAGCGCTGGGAAGGGCTGAAAACAGGAGAATCACTACAAGTCCGAGCTGCAAGGTGAGAGCCTATACCACTAAAAGGAAAAAAAAAAAAGAATTTGGGAGGAGTCATCCAACAAAGTGACACAAGACCTAGAATTTAGGAGAAACAATCCGTCCTGAGGAGGAGCTCATGCTTCAGGATTGTCGAGACAATGACATAAAGACAAAGTCACAGTTCTAGTACTGAGCTGGTTCCTGACAGAGCTATGAAGTTTAGTATAAAGATTCTCCCAAAAAATCTGCAAATTGACATGTATAGCTGCTGTTGGAACCAATAGCTACCATAGAGCATGGAGAATAGCTAAGGAAGAGAGACAAGAGTTTCATACGGCCTTACATGCATTATCGTGCATGATCGTCTAGCACAGACGGCCGTAAGCCCTCATTTTACAGATGAGTAGGCTGAGGTTTGTAAAGTTTACTTAATTTTCATATGAGTCACTGGGATTTGAGCACAGAAAGCCTGTTTTCCATGCTATTGTTTTATTTACTTTCCCTTTTAACATTACTGAAGTAAAACTGACAAAATAAAATTTGCATATATTTAAGGACTACCGCTAGATATCTTCACTTGTATTATAAAAGTGTTATGAAAACATAGCATATCAGTTCATATTATACTTTTTTTTCTCTTGTAAGAATACTTAACATCTATCCTTTTCAGAAATTTCAGGCAGTAATGTTAATTACAGACATTTCTATCCAGCATATTTCTAAGACTTATTCACCTTGTATAACTAAAGCTGCATGTTACTTGTCCAGTACCTTCTCCCTATTTCCCTTTGCTGCTTCCAGCCCCTGCAGTCTCCATTCTATTAGTTGTGTCTTTAAGTGTTTATTTTTAATATTGTATTTCTTTATTTATTTGGTACAGGGTCTCACTAAGCAGCTTGGATTCACAGTGATTCTTCTGTTGGGATTATAAGCATGCACCACCATGCATAGTTTTGGAGTTTGACACAGAACACGGGGGCTTCTGGGGTTGGCATGGCATATTTTACCCGGGGTCAAACCCAGGTCCTTGCACTTGCCAGGCAGGTGATTAGACCACAGAGCTATCTTCTCAGCCCTATGAGCTGCTTCTATGAGTTTGACTATTTTAGTTTCCACATGTAATTAAGATCATGTTTATTGGGCATTGACATAAAACAAGTATTTGCAAAGGTGCTCATACCCTGTTTCTGTCTTTGCTTTTGTTTTTCTTGCTCTTATTTTTACTCTTCAATATAAAAGAAAATTATAAAAAAAATTTAAAAATAAAAAAATAAAACGTTGGGGAAATGCAAATTAAAACCACAGTGAGATGACTCTTCATACTTGCTAGATGGAATGTTATCAAGACTGCAAGCAAGAAGATTGTCCTGGGCCGGCCAGATAGCTCAGCAGACTAAAGCTCTTGCTTCGGCAGAGCACAGTGGCCGGGCTTTGATCCCCAGAGTACCGAGCTGGTCCCACCCGTGGGGTCTGCTGAGATGGTGGTGGAGGCTAGGCGTGGTGGTGCGTGCCTGTAATCCCAGTGCTTGGGAGGCTGAAAACAGGAGAATCTCTATGAGTTGATCTGCGTAGTGAGACCTTGTAGACCCTATAAAGCCTGTCTTAAATTTAAAAAAAAAAGAAAGAAAAAGAAAAAAGCGTTGTCCAGCATGCAGGCAGCAGGCCATGATTGCATTATTGCCTGGAGTGTAAACTGCCACAGCAGAAAGCAATTTGAGTTTCTAAAAATTAAAATAAAAAATAGGATTAGCATTTCCACTAAGACGATGTCTTTCATGATCATTTTCATTCCCTCTGCATTACAAATGTCTTGCCTCTCAGATGCTCTGAAGACACAATTTCAAGAAGACAGCCATAATTTTCCTTATGGGCCACATTACTTTACCTAGAGAATTTGTTTTCTAGTCAATTTCATTTCATTTCCAGAAAACTACTTACATAATTCTTGATTTTATGGATGTTGTTGGGTGTGGGTCTGGGGGATGTGTTTTGGAACTGTTATTTATAGTCTACCGCTTCCTAAACCTCCTCAAGACTGTTGTGTATGTACACACCCCACGTCTAAATACTTCCAGCCTCCATGCACTCCGCTCATCAGTGTATTGAAATTAAAATAACTTAGGTTTTCCATTCTAATTGCTGGCTCCATCCAAGGTAAAGAATATTGGCAATACTAATCTGTACAACAACCTGCCTTCTTGTTCTATGGCCTTCTGCCTCATGACGCCTCTGCATTCTTGTTTTGCCTCTTCTTTGTTTGATCTGAAGCCCATGCTGCCCTCCCAGCTGCCTAAGCTATGAGCTTGTAAGTGTGGCTCCACCTCCCTCCCCTCAGTGCAGTCCAGTTTTCCAGTATTGCATCGACCTCCATCATTGCAACACCCTTACCCTCCCACTGCGATTCATCAATCACTCCATCATCCGCTACTTTGCTATTTTTCCTAGATTCTATATACTATTACTGCAAGAAATGGTTTGAAACCCCCTATAAATTATACAGTTTGAATTTCCATTGTCAGGTTCATAACTTTCTGTGATTCTCTATTGAAGATACCAAAGTCCTTTCTGTAGTTTTCAATTTTTCACCTTCCAAAGAAGAGCTATAAAGTTGAGTCATGTACTTATAATCAAATATACTGAATCATTGACACTTATATTTTTCTATACTCTCTCCTTAAAAGAAAAATAAATGATGCTTTTTCCTATCTGAACTTTCTCTCTGGGTCTGAGAAGGGTAGAAAAGAGACAGGGATGTATTCATTTTTTTATCTTATTTTTTAATGAGAATAAAAATTAGTAAAAAAAAAGTGATACAGAACTTCATTAAACTAAATGATAGAAAATCAGCAATGGTGTTTTCATCACATGTTGTTGTCTTCAAATTAGCTGTTTAGATTACTAGTTATAAGCATGGAAAATTGGTCAAAACAATCTATAAAAGAAAAAATATGCAGTAACTCTTCCTTTCAATAGACCAGTATAATTCTGCGGTGTAATTATCCAAGCTATCCCATATTTCCCTTCCTTCTTTGTTTTCTCTCTTCCTCACCCCTGTTGTTCTTTCACTTTGAACCAATCATTTCCAATTCATAGTATCTACTGTACATTTCAGATTTTGTTACTTTTTCAGGTCCTTATACTAAGAAACAATATGACATTTACACATGTGTTTCTGACTTATCCTACTTATGAAAATGGTCTTTAGTTGCATCCATTTATCTACAAAAGCATCAAGATAGTTGTTCTTTATAGCTGAATAATACTCCATTGTGTAAAACTACCACTTACTTTTTATCCATTCCTCGGTTGATTGGCATTTCAATTGCTTCCAAGACTTATCTATGACAAAAAACTGCACTGCTATATACATGGGTACATATATAGCATGGTGGTATGATGTTTTTAGTTCTTCTGGAAAAACGCCCAGGGGAGGAATGCATTATACTTTTAATAAAAGTTTCAGATTTACAATCAACACAATTAGGTTCTTAAATATACAACAAGCCATGCCCATTTCCTCCATGGGCCTTTCCATCTCTAAAGAGACCATCCTTTGTACCTATGAAACAGGAGTAGTTATCTTGTCACCTCTAATGGCTATCACACAAGAATGGCCTATCATGCTTCCCTTGTAGAAAAAGAGCCTTCTACTTTCCTCTGTAAATCAAATCCCCTCTTCCCATAGATTCATAGATTCCACAGAGTTCCAGCTCTAATTCTCCATAAACAGACATTATTTCAGACCAGTGAGACAGGGAATCTCATCCTGAATGCCTGTACTCCATTTGTGTATGTTATTTTTTTTCAAATAACTTTTAAGACTTTCAATGTTATTTATATCTGATTTATAATTCTTGGGAAAAACTCACAATTGCACATTGTTTAATGTTTTATGGTACTATCAGTTTAAAAACATAATCAGCTCTGAAATTATAGGCAATCCAGCAAACAAGACACAAACACACGTACAAGAGTGAAGAACTGACTGATACATCCTTTATCTTTCATAACTAACGCATAAGTGCAGAATTAGATGCTCTAATTAAAATGGCTTGTTTATAATGAACACTTTCCAATCTAGTTATACAACAGTAAACCTCATGCTTCACAGATGAGCTAAATAAATATTTTTAAGCCTCTTACTGAAGAATCCTGAAAACTCTTCTGGGACAGGAATCAGCAAACGTATTTTGTAGATATGGTGAGTCACATAGAATCCAGTCTGATTGCCCCAAAATGGTAAAAGATTCAACTCACCATGTTGAAAGGATAAATTCACTGAATCCTATTGCAGCAAATAAATTAAATTAAGTAAGTTATATTATAAAACTTTAAAAAAAAACGCTCAACTTCTGCAGGTTTTCTCCAGTACACATTTTAATCATTTCACGTGTCTGTACAAACTAATCCCATAACTGCTTAAGCTCGCTGGTGTAAGACTCCGCTTCCCGTCCTGCCTGTGTTTCCTCTGCTGCAGGGTTGATCTGGATCTGCTCTACACCCGTGTTCTTATTCTCCCGCCCTCCACCCTTCTGCATCACTCTGCTACCTGGCTTCCCTCTTTAGAATTTAGATCAAATAAGAATGCAAATGTCAAAAATAAGAGAGATTGTGAATGAAATGATTAGAAATTCCACAAGACAGAGGAAAGAGAATGGAGGGGCTGAGAACCTCTAGAATGGAGAAATGGCTGTCAATAAGTCTCTAAATTTTTTTGATGTTGTGATTTTCATATGTGTTCTGGTTTAGATGCAGTTCAGCCTGAACAAAAGTCAAAGAGAAAACAACCTGCAAAGAATAATGGTGTTTATCTGAGAATAGCAGAGTGTTATAATGGGGTACACACTCTATGGTAACCAATGTATTCTAGGAGGCTGAGAGACTGGAAAATGTATCAGCAAACAGGATAGACATTTATGAAAGCTGCCTTTGCTAATGCCTCTGTTGGCCAAGTATTCTAGTCAAAATATCTTATCTAAATGAGTGAAGTCTTAAATACATTAAAGATATGTTTGTTACACAAATCTGTGCATACTCTCAAGAGAGCAAGACAGAGAGTACATGTAGAATGTGAAGAAATTAATTTAGGGGCATCTAGAATGTCCTGGGAGCAGTACACCTCACAAACAGGTAGGCTTGGGTTTCTCCATTCATTCCTTCTGCATTCTAGTTTCACCTAAGTTTGAGAACAATTTCTTCTTGGCGCCTGTAAAGTTCTCCTGAAGAAGTCACTTCTGTCTTTCTTGTCCTCCTGTAGTGAGATGATATTTCTTTCTTTTTTATTTTTTTCCTGTTTAAGGAATTTTTATTAAAGCAAGAATTTTATAAGCCAAATTATTTTTCCCTGCCCAGTTATCAATTCTGTTACTTAGAATAGAACTGTCATCCTGAGCTACTCCACAGTAAAGAATTACAAAATTAAAGAAAGGAATGCTTTAAATTTTTGTCCTTTGCTGAAAATTCTGTTCCCAGGGTCTATAAAACATTAATTTGTTTTTATATTTTACTTTTTAGTATTTGTTTTTAAATCAAGTAATCTAGGACTAGCGCTGTTCACTAGACCTGGCATTTGCTCCATACATAAGGTTCAAAGTTTCCTTTCCCTTTTTTATTAATTTTATATTTTGCAAAGCTTTTTTCATAGTTACTTAAAGTTTTTTGATGTTTGACATTTCTAATCTAAGCACATTCACTGTGGATAGAGGGTCGGCCTGCAGCCACGCACTGCAGTAGGGAGGGGCATCAGAGCTCAGAGACCAGGAGAAGGGACCCGGCAGCCGTGCCCTCTAGCAGTAACTAGGGGGTGCTCCTCTTTCTCCTGATCTAACCGCAGTTGTGGAGAAGATGGTCAGAGCTGTGTCCACAATTCTCTCTCTTAAAAAAATGAAGCAGAACACAAATAGATTGTGTTCAATGAATGGTGAAACGTGAACATTTTCCAAGTGGTGAGGAATGAGTGACAAATAAATCTTAAGTGTGTGCATTGCTGGGACCTCAGAGTCATCCACTCATGTGACCAACAAGACAATAAAATGTTCGAGCAGGACAGTGCAGGTTCCAGTTTGGACTGTATGCAGCAAGTAAGTAGGGCAGACAAACATACGGCGCATAGGTAAGCACTTCATCTAAACTCACAGTATGAGCCAGCACGTGTGTTCTGAAAATGAACATACTGAGTGCCTGGGAGATACCTAGAGATTTAAAAAGGAAGCATACACTTGACACGCTCAACAGTTCACGACGACATCCTAAATTACTCATCACTCTATAATTAAGAAAATCTCACCTGTGCTGAAAGCAGCAATTAGTATATACCATTAATGACTGAGTTATCTGACAAATTTGAAAAATAACTGTAACAAAGATGCTCCAAGAAGGTATAAATACTCTTTAAATAAATATAAATGAGAGAATGAATGAATAAATAAATATCTGGATTTCAATAAAAGATAACATAAAGAATTAAATGAAAGTTTCATGGGAAAATAAATACAATAGCCAGAAGTTTAAAATTGACCAGATAGAGAAAATATCTGAATGAAAATGAAAGAGCAAATAACAGTGAAGTTAAAGACAAACTGACCGAGATTACGGAGTATGAGGCCAGAGAATATGGAGAATGCTCAGAGACCCTTTGGGGACATTAACACTATTAACTTTATTTTATTGCTCTTATTCGAATCTCTCTTTTTCTTTCTTCCTCCTGTTTCATCTTATGTTCTAAACATAATCACCAAAACCAGTGGAACAACTTTGAACTCCATTGCCTAACATACTCTTCCTCTCAGGTTGGAGCGGAGGTCTAAGCACCTGCCTGGCAAGGGCAAGGACCTGAGACTGAGCCTCAGTACCAGTACCACAGGCCGCGCTGGCCCCAGACTGGGAATGGTGGCTCACAGCTGTAATCCCAGTGCTGGGGACACTAAGACGGGAGGATGACAAGGAGTCCGAGCTATGTAGTGAGACCCTGTACCAAATAAAAAAATAAATAAATGAAAGATTAAAATAGTCTTCCCCTTGTACCACATGTTTTTGAGTTCATGTTTTTAAAATCTTATGGAAATTAATAGCGCTCTTGAATTTTTAAAATTATTTTTAAGACGAAAGGCAAAAATAAGCTAATATTCTTTAAAATGTGTATATTATTGTTGAGGCAACTACATCACAAAGAGGAGAAAATAAAGGAGTAGACTATGTTAGACATAACTTTGCTTCAGGCATGGTAATGATGCTGTAGATGTATGAATTGCATGCATAGCTTGTGATCTCCGACATGTCCGCAGTTAGTAAATGTCTTCCCTGGATAGAAGACTCATCCTCCATTATTTGGAAGTAAAATTCTACAGCTTCACAATCACATATATTTCTTCGTGTATTGGTTTTGATGGCCTATTTTTTTTTTCTTATTTGTTTTGTGGGTTTGCTACATTAGCAGGGTAGATTAGATATACTAGAGAATTTATGACTATCAAAGCGTAGGTTTTGAACTACCTAATTCCTTAAAAATAAATCAGATTCTAGAGCAACCACCAAAACCCTGTGAAAAGAGAATATAATTGAAAAAGATAAACCCAAATAACTATGAAAAAGATTTATATAAAAAGAAACAAAATGAAAGGAAAATAATGGAAGAAAATAAAAAGCAACATACAGAAAATAAATGACATTTACTCATTTAGTAAATAATTATTTATATTTAAACAAAACACCTTAATTCTATATTTAACCTTTAAAAATTCCTTAGAGGACCAGTGGCTTAGCTCTTTGGTTCAGTACCTTCCTGGCCAGCATGAAGTCCTGTGTTCAGTTCCTAGGATCCCCCAAATGCCCCCAAAAGTTAAAATTATCTTTTTGGGCTTTTCTGTCTTTTTGAGACAGGGACTCATTATGCAGTTCAGGTTGGCCTTGAGCTCATTTTGTAGCACAGGCTGGTCTCGAACTTACCTTTAGAACATCATATATTTTACCTATTCCTTAAAATTTTCCTGTCACTCTGAGTTATCAATATTTCAATTTAATTTCATGGAATGAATGAATTCAAAATATTTATTGAATATTTTTATTTTGTGAATAATTTACTAGATTTTGAAGGTTAAAAAGAAAATCCAAGAAAGTTGTAGTTCACATTTTAAGTGACCATATTAACTTCATTGACACTTCTCTCTTTGGTGACTTAGTAAAATAAGGATGAATGACAAAATCAAAGCAGAAAAGCTGTGAAACCAGCCCTTCCTAAGTACCAAACAGCAGCTGAATCATCTCCCATTGTGCAAAAAAGTCATTTACTGAACCTGAAGACCAAATAATTTTACTTGCTCAAAATAGGAAAGCTTATTTGACTATGGTTAAGGAAACAGAAATGACTAATATAGTAGATAAATATTTTATTTTATATCAGAGAAGAGGAAATTTTTATTACAAGCACAAGGAAATACAAAAATAATGAAAGCAAAGGAAAAATTTGAATATACTCAAATCATTTTGCCAAAAATTATATTTTAATAGCACACAAAAATGTAGAAAAAGTAGATGCAGACAATCACCATAAAGATGACAGTAGGCTAGAGAACTAAAGGGGTGTTTAAAATATCTGAATAAGTGAGTTTGAGTAAAAGTAGAGGAAGACCATTTCAAAGACATGATGACTTAATGAAAGAAAAAAAAAAACTAAGTGAATGGTAAGGCACAAAATTAATTCATAAAGAAATTACTAGGACAGTGTCTTTAGGAAGTATTTGGGCAGGAAGAAAGACATCTGTAGGCCAATACTCTTGAAAGCTTAGAAACTGTCCTTTCAATTAAAAACAGTAAATACTAGATTGCACAAAGCTTATATTTAGCTATAAAGTCTGTGCTACAACTTAAATAAAATAAAACTGATTGAGAAAATAGCTCACAGAAAAAAGGTTTTCTTTTCAAAACTTCAAGGTCACTGAGTTGAAACCAAGTAAAATGGAAAATAAAATTGAAGTAAGAAATTTATTTTAAGTACTCAAATTAAGAATATATCCAGATGAAAATATTGATTTTTTAAAAGAGTAAGAATCTATAAGTGTGGAACGGTGCTAAGACTGTTTTAGACAATAGATAAAAAAGATCTACTGTCTTCTATGATTATGTTAAAAGCAGAGACCGCGTGGAGCCGTAGGAACAAGAGGAGGAGAAAAGAAAGTCAAATAAAAGCAGAAAAGAAAAGTGACTTTGGTGCTTGTCCATGCATGAATAATATCTATGATTACTAGTAAAAAGGAGAGAGGCTTTGCCTCTGAAATGATCAGACATTGTCAGGGAAGTTTCTAGAATTTGATCACATTTCCCAATTCAAAACAAATAATACTCAAATGATTTTAGTGATCCAAACTTTTAAAGACTAGGAAACATGGATGTGCTTATGAATTCCAAAAATGAAATAAATAAGGAGACATGAAACCTCTGTGTAGAGCAAAGTAAAAACTGAATTTTATCTTGAAAATCTCCCTCAAAATTCTAAGAAAAGGGCTGGTCTAATAGCTCAGTGGACTAAAGCACCTTTCTTCTTTTCTTTCACACTGTATTTGTGGGATGAGTTTGAGAAGGATGAAATAGAAGGCATACATTTGGGTAGATTCCTTCCATATTGAATGACCTAATTCAGCTAGCAATGTATGAACCACTCTATACCTGAGAGAATCTATGTCAAAAAATATGGAGTGCATGTTGACAGAAAATGATTTAATTTCAGAAGACACATAGCTTTGACAAATGGAAAATGAATCAAGATTTCCAAAAAGATTTTAATGAAATGGTGACTAGTCCTGAACCAAAAAGATGAAGTTGATAGGAACACAGAACGCATCGTACCCTTAGTTTCAAAATTTTGCTCCAACAAAATGCATTTCGAGGAACTGTGGTGTCAGAGAAGTGAAATTTGTTTTGACTTTGGAATTAATATGAAACAGCATGGCAAGCAAAAGAGCAAGTGAGATCTCCAATTATATGGATTGCTAGAAATGGAAATCTAGAGTAACTTCTTAGCAAGCACATCCATTTAGTGCATGCTCTCTCGCACGCTAAAAGCTGACCAAAAATGTAAGGTCAGAAATCCAGCTGCTTAATAGCAAACTCCTAATATTTAGGTTTTTTTTTTAAGTAAACACAGTAAATAAGGCATGAAGAAAGCAAATATTACCTAAAATTACACAATCAATGAGTAATATTGTGTTTTAAATTTCTGCATATCTTGCATACATAATGCTTTTTAACTTAAATAAAATCACAATTGATTTTCCTATACTTAATTATTAAGTATACATGACTACTTATCAAATTTCAACAATCTTTATGTCTTACAATATTTGTATTCTCAAAAATGAAACTAATACAGACAATAGTCTTGCACTAAATAATATTATTGCACTCTTCTATCATATGAATCCTCCATTATATTGCCATTTAGAACTCTATACTTAAGAGCCTCCTACTTTCTCAGTAAAATAATAGTGGGCCAGGAAGATGGCTCAGTGGAATAAGCACTTCCCTGGCAAGTGCAAGGGCCTGAGTTCAA
>NDGN011253678.1:0-15470 GCA_002564285.1 Tympanoctomys barrerae | reverse complement strand
AAAGAAAGAAAGAAAGAAAGAAAGAAAGAAAGAAAGAAAGAAAGGAAGAAAGAAAGAAAAAAACAAACCTAAAAAACAAAGAGGCAATCTGGACCCCGACACACTCAGCCAGCAGGGCGTGTAAGCAAGGCATGAGGCAGAGGCCAGGCTACCCCAGCACCTTCCCGCAGCCTGCACGGCCCAGCTGCAGCAGAACACCCAGCCGTGGAGGTCAGACACTAATGCCATACACCAGCCTTTACATTGGTGCAAATAATTGTGCTTTACACAAAGATATCTAACGCAATTTAGCACATTCCCAAATAATGAAGCACAAACGCTCAGCTTTGTTGAAATAATTAAAAGATCATTGAGGGCAAGCCTCGGACGACAGCCCAAAGTGGCGGGCAAGGAGGAGCACGCAGAGCTGTGTGCTGGCCAGAAGGCTGACACAATTTGTGGATCATCCATGTGTCGCGCCAAGCTGCAGTTTGTGTTTGTCCGTGAGAGAATGTCCTCAGTTATGCCTGTAGCAATGACAGCGGGCTCAAGTCTGAAGCTGCATACTCTGTTTTCTGGAATTAGTCACATATTGATGAAACATAAAGCAAGTCCGATATCACAACCACCTGCGTACGCGTGCTGCGTTTACTGACCAAATGCTGTCTAAACAACTAAATTAAATCCACAGGTGTTTAAGATTACTAGAACAAATAAAACCCTCACCTTAGCAAATACCACATGCACCTGCATATTTTACGAAGAAGTGATAAGCCGCGTGGGGCAGAAGGTGCTTGTACTCCCAGCACTCTGGGAGGCTGAGGCAGGAGAATTCTAAGTTTGAGCCCAGGCTGGCTAACTTAGGGATTTAATGAGACACTGTCTCAAAATATTAATTTATAAAGGGAAACTGGCACTATAGTTTTATGACATTTCTGTGATACTTTATTATGTGTGGCTACATTAAATGCTTCAATATTATGATAAAGGTTAATATTGAATCTAAATATCGTTACAGAGTACTTTGACAGTTTCACTTGCTATTGCCTCAGAAGAGACAAACTTTTCTGAATTAGAATTCATTTTTCAAAACTCAAAACTACAATGATTTAAGAAAATTTGTCTAATTTGGCTTTGTAGTCAGTAGAACACAAATCATGACAGAATCTCTCACACTATAATTGGTGTGTGGCGAAATAAAAACCAGAAAATGTGTTTATGGAAAAATGCATTCTAATTTAAGAACAATGTCTTTAGAACTCATTCTGACATGGATGACTTAACAAATGAATACGTTTGGGTTAAATCCAGCTTCTCTTTGACACTATGTTGACTTCAGTCCTTTAAAACAAACAGTGTTAGAACTATTTTCTCAAGTCTGCATTATGAAGGTACATTGTCTGAGGAAAGATTACAGAACCAGTTCTCACAGTGTGGCAGCCGGGGTTGATTCCTTAAAATACATCATCTGTGGTATGTGGGTCTCCACTTGCCTTCTGGAGGTTGCTTTAGGAAGAATGAGTAGATCCAACCTCTTTGTTCTTCTTGTGGAAGTAAATACCCCTTGTTCGTGGGGTCATGAGACCTCCTGTCTCAGGCCCCCGGGAGCCCCCCTGGTGGAAGCTAACTGGAGCCCCGTGCCACGGCTTGGCTATCCTGTAGCCATCACACACTAGTTGCCGTAATAGTCACGTACATAGCTGCGAACTTTGGGAGTGGAGATTCTGTGGGTCTTGGAGACTTCCCTGAAATGTTTGCGATGGGTTATATCTTAGTGGATGCCAGCTGGTCTCACGCTGTGGCCACAAACACAGAACAAGAGATAGGAAGGACTATGCAGCTGAGGCCTGAGGGATTTGGTATGCTCTGGGAACAATGCGCTCCATGGCAGCCTTGCAAGGGCCGACGGGGAAGGAGCCGGGTTCCTGCCTCCTCTCTCCCTGGGCCGTGGAGAGAGTTTTCTGGTCTTACCAGAGTGGCTCAGCTGAGGACTGAGGTGAGTGATTCTGCACAGGGAGCAGAGAGTCCACGGCCCGCTGCTGAAGCACTGCAGTTACCCAGAGCTGCGGCTCAGCGGTAAGAAGTTTCATCACTGTTTGCAAGCAAGGAAGGAAATGGTCTGCACGAGCCGCACAGGATGGCGTTCTCGTTATTTGGCATATTTTTGCTCAATGCCTAAAGGAGCTTCCTGAGTGAGCCACGCAGGGCGAGGTGCTGGCTGGGAGTGACAGACACCAAGAAGGCCTTCCTGAATTGCATACGTGCTGGATGGAGCGGTGGCACTTTGCTCGCTGGGCTGCATGTCTCATGTGGAAGCCAACCTCAGCCAAGGCTGTCCATTGTCCACTGTCCATCTCTGGTCCAGCCAACAGCAGCGGCTAGAGGAGGAGGGCACTTATGCTGAACATAGAATGTGAAATGACCTATCTGTCCTTTAAGGAAAGCCTGCCTCCCAGAAGTCAGGGGACAAGCTGGCTTTGGAAGGGAAAGAGCAGAGGGAGCAAGGAGTGGCCAGGGCCAGTGGTGTGGGGGTAGGCGGAGTCCGGGGGCTGCGGAGATGGGGACAGGAACGTACTTTATAAAAGCCAAGGGAATCACTCTGGATTAGTAATATTAAAAAGTACTTCTTGAGAAAATATTTACAGTGACAACTGGCTAAGATGTCCAGAAGCCCCAGAACACGTGACTGCTGGAAGGAAGAGCTGTTCACTCCTGCAGTGCCCGGGCTTGGAAGACTGCAGGCACAGGGGCCGTGTAGGCCAGGCGCTGCCTATCTGCTAATGAGTAGGTGGCTCCAGGCATTAGTGCGTTTCCTGAATCTCCCTGTGCGCCCAGGGAGCGAGTGTGTAAAGGACACGAACACATTTACAGGTTAGAGCGGTCCCCGCTTACCTGTGCTTGCACAGCTTTTAGTCTGAATCTCTTAATTTTAAAAATTTATTTAGTAATAACCAATTTGCTCCAGTGGCCAAATTACATGAAGTGTCCTATGAAAGTTCCAGATATATATTAATATTAAGGATTCAATTCTCTTCAAGCCCTTCTTTCCTTTCCTGGAGTTGGGGAAGTAGCTCTGTAATACAACAGCTCACAGAATCTGCTGCTTGTTCTCAAAATTACTGCAGATTAGAAATAAGGCACGAAGGATTTCATAAGCTCCTTCTGGTGTCGCTGTGGAACTCCATGCAGTACACCTGACCAAGGATTGCTTCATGATCTAGGAGAACATACCTGTGTGTGCTATCTTATGTGTTATGGTCCACAGTTCCAATTCTGTGATGTTCTGTGTTAACTTGAGGGTTTTTTCATCAATAGGAATATTTTTTGTTTGGTGGTTTTGGCACTGAGGATTGAACATGGGGATTCCACATTAAGCTAAATCCTTAGTTTTCTTATTTTTTGTGACAGGAACTTGCTAAGTTACCCAGATCCTCTGGCCTGAGCTTCCAAAATGATGGGATTATAGCTCTGTACCGTGCCTGGCCTGTGTGTCTTGCTTTTATATCTACCACCTGCTGCACCTCTTCAGTAGACCGTCTGTCCACTCTGGTGACGATGACCTGCTCTGCCCCCCTCACTCTCTGGGTTCACCTTGGAAGGAATCCTGTCTCCATCCTCTGACAATTCCCCTTGCGCATCTAAAAATCTAAATTCTCCTTTTGATACTTTTACAATTTCTTAACACATAGCCACATATTCAGCCCTTTTATTTTCAGCAAGGATATATCTGAATCAGTGATTAGTCAAGGATTGTGTTCTGCTCCAGGTACTAAGAATTTTGGGTAGAAATCCCCTAATGGTGAAGGGATCTATTTTTCTCCCTGTAAGTAGATATCCTGGCTAGAGCAGGCCAACAGTTAGTTAGGCTGGCTGAACAGCCCTGCTAGCAGCCCAAGTTTCTGGTTTCCACACAGACTTCCTCGGTGTGTGGTTTTCATTTTTAAAAGACGGCATTTTGTGGTTGCAGGATGAATACTGCTCTTCCAACATCCAGTTAATCACCTGAACTGAATGAGAGAAAAAGGTCATGTTTTAGCTAAGTGAGGCTCCTCTTAAGAGCGTTCCCAGAATTCCCCTCTACTGATTTCCTGTTACAGCTATGGGCCCAGCCCCAGGGGAAGCTGGGAAGCTCCTAGCTACCCTCACCTCAGCCATAGGTCTCCTATTAGGGAAACAGGAAAACAAAATATAGGGTAGATAGCTAGTGCTGCCCGCCATTGTTGTTCTTTCTCTTTTGTTTTAACACATTTGATTTTGGCCTGCTACCAGGGTTATCTCTCAAAATCCACAGATATCATGTAAATAAATATTTATTGACATTGCTTTAAGCCAAGCGGTCCTATAATACCAGAACAAATTCATCTCAGCATTGAGAAATAGCATCATGACCAGAAGAAATATCAGGCACATTGGAACTGAATCCTAATCCTGCGGTTCACTGGCTATGAAACCTCAGATCAATCTAGTTTCACTTATCTTAATCTTTAAGATGGGGATGAAATATCCTTAAGCATGATTATCTTTTTTTTAAAAAAAGATGGGGAAAAAAAATGTGGGTGTAGCTGGGGATAATGCTCAGTGTTACAAGCACCTGCCTGGCAAGTGCAAGGTCCTGAATTTGATTCCTGGTACCAAAGCAAAATAAGCTAGTATATGACAGAGCCCAGGAGTACAGACTTTTTTTAAAAGGCTCACTCTTAGTATACCTAGAATGGGAGTAAAATGATAATATTTAACGAGGCTCAGCGTATAACATAATTTTAGAATTTTGAGATGATTTCCTTCCTGCCAGAGTTAAAATGTTCTTTATGCTATAAAATTATAGTAATATTATGAATTCCCTCTTTAAATGCTTTCACTAGAAAAGGAAAAGAAGAAGCAAAAAGACAACTGCTATCTCCCTGTGACCTCCGAGATCCCTTCTTCACCTAGTATTATAATGGAAATACGAAATCTTTTCACATCAGAGGCTTCAAACAGCTTCCAGAAAAATGTCCAAGACTTGCCATCATTAATTGAAGTGGCTGTTTTTGAAGACTTTGCAATTGTGAGCCATTTTGTTTTATTACAGCTAATGCCAACTTTAGTAATTCCCAGGACAAGGGAGGAAAAACTTCCTTTTCTCTATAAAAAGAAACAAAGCTCTATGGCTTTTATCAAAGATCCTCGGAACATCCTTAAACAAACACACCCCAGCGCTGCGGTACAGCACACAGGAGGGCTCTGCCTGCGAGCTCCAGGCTTTTCCTGCCCAGACTGCCCCGAGGGACTCCCCAGGGCTTCACGGTCGGCCTGGTGGGGCAGGAACAGGAACTTTATATTCTGACACTGAGCTATTAGTCATCCTATGATAATGAGTGATAAAATTATGTAAATCACTAAAAAAATTTTTTTAACATTGTCACTGTTAGGGACCAATGGGGGTGGACGATATCAGTAACCTCAAAGCCCGCTCCGGAGAGCGATCGCACAGGCTTCGCATTCCCGCAAGAGGAAGCTGGAACGCAGCTCGAGGGGGTCCCCGGGTTCCCCTTCACTCTCTTTCTGGCCGATAGCCGACAATGCCTTGCTCAAAACAGATGCTGAGGCGGAATTCAATCAGGAAGAACAAAACGGAATCAAAAGAAATAAACCAATGCGAAACAGAAAAAAACCAACTGTTTTGTGTGTTTGTTTAACATCTCCTAAAGTAATGGACTGACCGACCCGCCCAGCCCCGAGGTGATGCGTCTGTGGACACGGCGGCGTCCCTAAAGCATGCTCCTGGCTGCCGGTGTCCGCCTGTCGAGGTCTCAGTGCACTTCGGCCACCCAAAGGCCCCAGAACAGTTGACAATTAGATTGAGATCCAAGTACTTCTGTGTATTTTTCCAGAAAAATGGCTTGATTGGGAGGTACCAGCTGAACAAATATTTGAAGCTGACGAGAGGGGTGGGTGGATGGAGAGCCTCAGCGGGGGGCGCTCGCCAAGCTCCTCAGGTCGTAGCCCACCCCCGTGTGTGTGGCTGGTGAAGAATGCACTCTGAACCTGGTCCACGTGCTCGGATTGTGGAAGCTTTTCTCTCTCTCAACAAACAGGACTTTGGGACGGAGAAATCGCTCAGTGGTCGAAGTGCCTGCCTCGCAAGCACAAAGACCCGAGTTCCACCCTGGTACCGCGTGCCGGCCGGTGCACTCTGCCAGTCATCCCAAGATTACTACCAGTCTAAGCTGAGCTGCATAGCAAGACCCTGCACCAAATAAATAAATACAAGTTTTGATTTTTAATTTAGGAAATGGGAATTTGTACATGGAATTTTCAAACATGCGCTCTTCTCCTCTCCCTGAATGCCTGAGAGAGAAACCTAGGTTAAAACCTTCAGCCATGGACACTCTGCAGCACATAACTCAGGCTTCCTTTCAGCGTGCTTCTGCCCGCACCCTTGACTCTGCGTGGGAAGCGCACAGCGGAACCATCCACACTTCACGGCGCTAATGGAAGCCCGCAGACGCGTCAGTATTTGCACTGATGGATCAGGACTGCCTGCGGACGGTGAGGGCTGAGATAGTCACTGTTGTAAAAAAACTATGGATCCATTTTGCAGAGTAGCATTTCTCCTTCCTCTTTGATTTATCTCCAGGTAGATCATATAGTTATGAATAAAAAATCAAGGACTTTTACTTTTATTATTAAGATACACATTTATGTGACTATTCGTGTGATGTAAAATAAGCAGGGTTTTCTTGTTTGTTTGGAAAATGATATGTGCTCACTATGAAAAAGTGTTTTCAAAAATCACCTATATTTGTATTACTTAAAAAGTAATCACAGGGCCGGCAAGATAGCTCAGTGGACTAAGATCCTGCTTAGGCAAGCACAGGGATTGGGGCTCCATCCCCCGCACCACGTGTTGTGCTGGCCCTGCCCCTCCCCCACGGGGCGTGGTGGTGCACACCTATAATCCCAGTGCTGGGGAGGCTGAAAACAGGAGGATCACTTCAAGTCCAAACTGCAGAGTGAGACCCTGTACCAAATACATAAAAAAGAAATATAAATTTAAAAAGTGATCACAGTTAATTGTTAATGTTTGAGAATATTTCTTCCCAGCCTCTTTCTACAAATTTATCATTTTTATATAGTTGTGAATGCACAAGTTTGTTCAGGATCTGAACTAGATACAAATGATACATTTAATGGGTGTCTGAAAAATCAAACCTGGGAAAATCAGACCAAGTCCAAAACTTTCACTCTTTCACTAAGTGGTTCAAACTTTTCCACTGGATTTTTTCCTGAAAGCCTAAAGAGAAACTTCTCTACATTCTTTTCTTTCTGCTCACAGAATGGTGTGGTTATTGTGATTTGTCTCATATGAGTGTCCTAACAATTACCAAAAGCAGTTTTAAGCCAATCACCTGCTACAGTCAAGGCTAGAAACAAGGCATGCGAGTTCCATTCCTGCCCAGTTCTGCCCTGGGGATTTGACTGGCCACAGATCTTTTCATAAGCTCTGCCCTCTCTACGCTGTTCTAGGCAGGTCCCTCAGAGATCTTCTAAACTGGGGCTCTCACTGTTTGGTCCACACTTACTCCCACAAATAAGAGGAGCAGAGAAGGGAGGGCACAGGTTGGGACAAAGGATGAGTGAAGCACAAAGACCACCCCAAGCTTCCCACTACCTTTTGACAAGAACCCATCACATTTATCTTTAAGCCTCTGGTGCTCAAAGCTTTATGAAGTGACTCACGGTCCCAGGAATCCTTCTAAATGCCAGTGATGCCCTTGAGGAGGTAGAAAACTCTCAGTAAGAGGCTGTCAAAGAAACCTGTACCCAGTGCTGGAGGCTTGTATGTATTGTGAAGGTGTGTTGTAAGGCTGCTTTTTACCTGTCTCACTCTTCATCCTACGCTGCCACAAGGTTCAGATCAACCTGCAAATCAATGACACCAGACACGATCAAAATGTATGGTTGACTTGAAATTTTAAAAATTACTGCAGCAAATGACACACTGCCATTATTTCCTGCCACGATGCTCCCTTCAATGTGAACACACGGATCCCATCATTCTTGCTGCCTTCGGGAGCAATTCTGGACTCATGACCAAGAGGAGTGCAAGCAAAGCTGCAGAGCACCATCCAATAAAAAGCCAGGCTCGTGCGCACATGCCTGTGCCCCTCCGTCCATCAGTGGAGCTGGTACTGTGAGACTCCTGGCCCTTGCTCAAGGCCGAGACAACCACAGAAGGGAAATGTTTCGAACTGGGGTAGGACCTCCAGGCTGCCACAATGACCAAGCTAAAGACACATAGGGAAGAGGACTTCCAGAACTGTTCAGAAAGTGGCAGGAGTGACACGACGAGTGTGTCTTAGGTGGGGGCAGGGCGCTGAGGGGGTCTAGTGACAATGCGAACATTCATCACAACTTTGACTCAATCTACATATTCAGATTCAATTGATATTACTTAATTCTGGGATTCGAGTCAAAGGTGGCCAGACTCCACATCTGCTTCTTCTACTAAACATTCATCATCTGGCAGCCTTGGAAAGGATTCAATCAATGTAAACTTTGGAACTCAGCACTCAGTGAGAGAGGAGACAAAACCAAAGGCAAGAAATAATAATGGCTGTTGTCAAACAGCACATCAACCTCATTGGTTCCCCTCACAAGAATGAGACATGCCACAGGAGTGAATTTTCCTGGTTATTGAAGTTGTTCTCTAAAAAATCTAATTTGTATTTTCATCATCTTTTTGGCATGATATTTTCTGTCTTCTTAACCAGCTAGATAATTCCAGAACATCCTTGTTAACATTTGGGACACTTAAAATTCCCAGGATGAATGACTCTTTGGAACTTCCGTTTTTCTGATTTTCTTTCTCACAAAACTGGATTTCAGTCATCATTTCTTCTTTCCCTTTTCTTTTCTCATCTTGGTTCCTTCTTTCCTGTTTGTGCTAATCTTTCTGGACTAAGACAAAACGTCGGATCTGTGTGAACGAGTTAAGCTGTGGCCGAAGCCCTGTGTTCACAGAAAGAAGCACGAGGTGCGATGAGGGTGAGGCTCACTGTTTGCCCGAGTTTATGCCTCTTCCCATGTACAGCAGTTCTGGTGTTTGGGGGTGGAGCCACGGCGCCAGGCGGACCGGCCCACACCAGCTGGTGGCTCTGTTATTGCAATTCTTCAACAAGCACCAGGATCCAAGAGCAGGTGTTCAGAGGCATGACGGGGTGGTCTGGGCTGCAGCCAGGCCCCCAGGAAGAATCCGACTGGGAAATTCTGGTGGCTGGGAAGAAGACAACAGTGAAGTCTGAGGAGAAGGGACTAAGTGCCAGGAGGGAAAGGAAATGAATTCCAGGGATGCGCCCACTATGGCCTGCCTATTGCAAGCACCCCAAGCCCTGTGTGATCGCAGTGCTGTTTGTACACACACCCCACCTCGGCCATGATCCACTCTCTGCCTTCCTGTCCAAGGAGGCTGCTAGGCATAGTCAGTGGGAAGCACTGGAGACATCTGGAGAGTGGAGCCAGGACATTCGCGCCCTGGTCTCCGGTGTTGGCTGCACCATTCTCCCAGCGGCCGGCTCCTGTCAGGCCATCCTCCCATATACCTTGGCTCAAGGCTGCCCCCTCCCCAGCCCCTTAGGCCCTGACTTGGTCCTTACTCCATCTTCTTGGTCTCCCAAGTCTCACTCCCATCCTCCTTCATGTATGTCCTTGTTTGAGATTCTCAGTTACCCTCCATTGGATGGTGTCAAGGGCCCTGCTGTTATCTTGGTGGTATTTTATTCTCCTTTCATAAGTGGGAAAAGTGAGATTTAGATTTTTATGTAACATGCCCGTGATCATAAAGTGAATTCGGCTTAGGATTTTAACCTACATCTTTCTAATACATGTGTCATGGGCATAAACCAAGCTGTGCAAAAATTCACAAGAGCTCAATTGGGCTGGTACAGTTCCCCAAAGGAATGCCACTGTGGGACTGCCCGGATAGATGCGGATGGTCCCAGCTGAAACTCATCTGGAACCTGAATGGCCATCGTGGTGATGAGGGCAGCGGGAGCCCTGGGAGAGGAGTAGCTGCTAAAGAGCGATGAGAGGCTTTCTCCCACCAGTTCTTGCTCCCTGGGGCTGGCTCAGCCACTGCAAGGGCTGATGTCATGAAGGGAGGCGGCTTTGTGTTTTGCTTCTTCAGTGTGCTCTCAATGTCCGTCCCACAGTTGCCACTGTGCTTCTATAAAGAAACAAGCGGCCTTCAGCAGAAGTGGCCGGCAGTAGTCAGGGTGGTACTAGAGAAACAGATGTAGCATAAGATACACCAGTGTGCAAGAAATTACAAGCTTGGCTTACAATGTCAGCTGCAGAGCTGGCTGAGGAGGTGTACATGGAGTGTCTGTACCCTGGAGGCTGAAGGGTTCAGGGCAAGGCCTGGAGTTCACTGTAGGGTCCCACGCAAGTCCATATTGGGAGGCTGATGGGTCTGCGACGGAAGCCTGCAGACTCCAAGGCAGAAGCCAAAAAGTCTGCACTAGAAGCCAGGAGATGATGTCCAAGCTGAAGACGGAGGCTGGAGCACCTTTGAACATTGGATCCCTGTCTGCCTCGCTTCCCTTTTATATCATCCAGGTGGTGAGCTACCCTAGGGTGGGTCTTCTACACCCTAGAGTGTAGAATTTCTGAGCCAATGTAGTTAGAGTTCTAAATTTCTTAAATTGACACAATCGATCAACCATGACATGGCCCCTGATCTGGGACTTTCCTCCTTCTAGAACACAGTGAGACAAAACAAACTTCTTTCCTTCATAAATTACCCAGACTCAAGAGTTGTGCTATAGTCACAGAAAACATACTGAGACAAGGATGAAGAAAGAGTAGTGTGTACTTTATAAATCCTAGTTGATGCGTACCCAGGGCAAAAGACTCTATCCCTAGGAGCATGGGGTATTAGACCAGGGAGGGTCCTTCTTTGTAGGCAGCTTTTACAGTGCGCTGAGTTGGCCCAGCAGTTCCGGGAAGAAGCCTCTGGGGTTCACACTAGAAACAAGTAACATATGGGAGTATAGTTTCCTTGCTTGCTTCATCAAGTGTCACCATTCTTCAATTAATTTTATCATTTTTTCCTGTTTACTGAACAAAATCCTGGGACGTGAAGTCCTGAGGTTTCCCTCGATTTTTCTCGTAAAATGAGGCCACCCTGCTCCACAGGATTTGGGGGTCAGCATTTCCAGTGCACACATGAAAGACACGTACTCGATATGCAGCTAGCGAGTACATCCAGACAGGAAAAATCCGGTCTCCCTGCGAAGTTTTGCAGTTTGAAGGCTCGGTTGGTAGAGCCCAGTCACCCTCCTTGAAGCCGGAGAAAGGCTTTCCAGGGAAAAGCTGCGGGGGCTCCGCGGCTCCCACGCTGGGCGGCGCGGTGGTTCTTCCGCAGGAGCAGGCTCCTCCCTGCTGGAAACAGCTGCTGCCAAGCTTCCCGTCCGACCGCTCCCTTGCGTTCCTAGGACGGCTGCACACGCTCTGGGCTGGGGAGCGTCTTACCCAAGCGTCTGGGGTGAGTGAGGAGCAGCTCCCAGCGGGAGCGAGTGTCCGGAGCTACGGACTTAGGCGGCAGGGTGCTCTGTGGACCAGTGTGCTGCACTGTGGGCACCGCCACGCACAGACCACAGGCGCCGCGTCCATCCTGGGATGCGACGCAAGTCACCGAGGACCTCGCTGTGCCAAGGCTGAAGTCGGCACAGCGCACAGCCACCACGGAGTGTTTTTAGTGCTAAGTTTATTGGAGATATATATATATATATATATATATATATATATATATATACCCCTCCCCCTGGTTATTTTCAAAGATTCATTTCCAGTTGATCCTTCTCGCCTTTCCCCTTCCTCCCTTCCCCTCCCCCTCCTGACTTCCCTTTTCCTTTTGAATGGTTTCTTCTATTTCACAATATCTATTACACGTTGTACTCTTATTTGCACTTTCAGTTCCTCAGTCCAAAGACGTGAAATGTTTATATATGCTTGTCTAATCTATTTTATTTAAGAATATAGTCTCCGGGCCTGAGAGATAGCTCAGTGATCTAAGCACCTGCCTGGCAAGCGCAAGGACCTGGGTTCGATCTCCAGGACTGCTTGCCATGCTGAGCTGGCCACCAAAACTGGGTGTGGTGATGCACCCCTGTAATCCCAGTGCTGGGGAGGCTGAGGCAGGAGGCTCACTACAAGTCTGAGCTGTGTAGTGAGACCTGTACCTAATAAATACAATTAAAAAAAAAAAGAACATAGACTCAAGGTCTATCCATTTAGCTACAAGTATTCCAAGTTTACCTCTTCTTTATGGCTGAGTAATACTCCACTGTACAAAAAATCCATATCTTCTATATCCATTCATCAGTTATGGGAATTTGGGTTGTTTTCAAGATTTAGCTATGACAAACTGTGCTGCTGTAAACATGTGTGCATGTATAGTGCTGTGGCACGATGGTTTTAATTCTTTCAGGAAGATACTAGGAAGGGGAACAGCTGGATCAAATGGGACCTCTAATCCTAGAGTTTTGAGGGTTCTCCAAACTCATTTCAACAGCAATTGCACCAGTCTACATTCTTACTAACAGTGAAGAAGGGTTCTTTCCTCCCTCAGCACCCTGCCATCATTTGTTATTGGTTGATTTCTTGATAACAGCCATTCTTTCTGGAGGGAATTGGACTCTCAGCATTGTTTCAATTTGCACATTTTGAATAACCAGTGATGTCGAAAATGTTTTCATATAGTTATTTGATGTTTGTACTTCATTTGAAAAGTGTGTATTCATCTCAGATGGCCATTTTTAGAAATAAGGAGCTGTGAAATGACAAATGGCCGTGTACACAGCCCAGGCCGTTCAAATCACAAAATCTGGAAAAGGGGCTCCAGGTCATTCCAGTATTCAACCAAGTTTGAAAATCATTGTTTTACACTAGATATTTCTTATCTTAGATGCCCTTGGAATTCATTTACTTTTTTTGAAGGAAAATATTTATATTTTTATGAATTGCCCAATTTTCTATAAGCTTATCTCTGCTTCTGGCTATGTGAAATGACTATGGTAGAACTTACCCTCTCCTAGAGGAAAATTAAATAGCTGGAAGAAAGGTAGGAGGCAACTACTTCTGGACACTAGACGGTAGGCAGTGAGATTGTGAACTCAGGGATATGAAGTGAGTGTCACATTCCTTCTGGCTTTCTACCTGGAGGCACTTTCCAGACTGTAGAGGAGGGAGAGGAGGTCCCAAGAGGACATGGAAGGAAATAGATTGGGACATAGGAGTGAGATGCCTGGGGTGTAAGCATAGAGTACTGGGGTGGCCGGACCTCTCATAGGAAGAGCTCAGAAATCTGCATAAACACCCCTTGTGTATTGTGTTGAATGCGAAAGCACAGAGGTGAAGCGGGAGGCTCCGTGAAGTTGGGGCAGGAGCAGATGGGGACCATCAGCTGAGGAGGTGCTGGAGACGCACAGGTCAGGGACGTGCTGGAATTCTGCTCAACCATAATGGAGAGCCCTTGTGGGAGCTCTGAGGTGTTCAGGGGCAGCACCAGGTGACCATACTTGACAGGATGAATAAACCACTCATGTAGTAAAGAACACTCAAGGACTTCCTGGGTGGAGCTCAGAAAACCACACTGAGGAGCTGTGACTGATCAACAAGAAATGACAACACTCGCCAAAGTAAAGGTCAGTGTTTTACAAGAATGCCTATTTTAAAAAGGATCTAATACGCAACAATAAAAAAATGTAATTTCCAGAATCTGAGAGGAAATAGATATAGGGAAAAATAGAAAAATCCAGAGTACTATCAAATGGAACATCAGTCACTAGAAACATAACCCAGTTGAGAATTGCTAATTGAATTTGTGGAGACGATCCTACACACAGGAATTATATGTAAATGCTTTTGCAATTCAAAGGGAAGCAAAAGCCTAGTGAGAGGAGAGAGGGTTATAAAAATGAAACATCTAAAAATGTGGTAATACATGAAGTGGAAAATATCACGAGAGGAGGTTCACAACTGATTGAGATTGAGAAGGAAACAGAGACATAGAAGGTAGGCAAACTGAAATACAGATGATCAAAGTCAACAATCAGGGCCCTGGGTACAATAGCAAGGGTCAACATGTGTGTAGTTAGAGATCTGTGTTAAGTGAAGAGGAAGAAAACAACATTACTTGAAGAAATGTTGGTAAAACTTTTGGCAAAGCTGATGAAAACTGTATGTCCACATATCTAAGGTGTTCAACAGACCCCCAAGCAGCATCAATGCAAAGAAAACCAGACCAAAGCGTATGGTAAAACATATGCTAAAGGGAAAAATCTTCAAACAATAGAACTCTCAAGAGTAGCCACGGGAGAGGACATACCCACTGTCTGCAGAGTACACAGTATTTTCCTGCAGACTTCTTATTGGATACTATGTGGGCTGGAAGCTGATGGAACGTTGAGGAAAAGAAGCTACCACCCTAGGATTCTACTGAATGAAAATGCTTCAAGAGTGAGGCGATGCAGCGCCCGCCACGTCACTGGTGCCTGAGGAGCCTGCTCAACCTCGCTTCTCCTCTCCCTGTGGAGGCTTGGGGCCCCCGAGTGAGAAACAGGGACCATGTTCCCACGCAAGCTGATGGCACTAAATGACCACAACCCTGCTGGCTTCAATGCAAAAATGAAACTGAATTTTGAAACTTTATTGTTTGGCTTGAAGACCAGAAAATCAGACACTACAGGACTGAAGACAGAGGTAATTTAAGAAACACCCCCAGCAGTTACTGGCCCAAGTTCTTTGAAAAGTATCTCCAAGATGTTTACTACCCTTTCAAGATTGAGGATCAACCAGAAGCAATTGACTGGCTTGGTTTAGCTGTTATACTTGAATACGGAGATAATGCTGACAAATACATAGACTTAAGCCCTGACAATGAAAAAAAAATACTGATAATGCAAGTAAAAATGCAGAGCCATTGATCAGTTTGGATGTGAACAATCCCGATTTTAAGGCTGGATAATGGCTTTGGCCAACCTCCTTCAGGTTCAGCGCCAGGATGAATGCCTGGTGATGCTCAAGGCAATTTGCATTTTGACTCAGGAGCGCCTAACACAGGATGCAGTTGCCAAAGCAAATCACACAAAAGAGGGTTTGCCTGTTGCTTTAAACAAACATATTCTTGGCTTTGACACAGGAGATGCAGTTCCTAATGAAGCTGCTCAGATTCTGCGATTGCTGCATATAGAAGAACTCAGAGAGCTGCACACAAGAATTAGAGAGGCCGTAGTCGCTGTTCAGGCAATTATTGCTGATCAAAAGACAGACCACAGACTGGGGAAGGTGGGAAGATGAGCCCTTCCGGCTTCAGCCCCCTGCCTGCTCAGCACAGTTGGGAGCTGCAACACTTCCGGCACGGATCTGGAAACCAAGTCTCGCGTTGGAGGGAGGAAGCCCAGAAAATTGACCATGTTCTAGAAAGTTATCACCACAGTTACTTTTTT
>NDGN011253656.1:0-10765 GCA_002564285.1 Tympanoctomys barrerae | reverse complement strand
GCCATTGCTTGGCCAATGTGCTCTCTGTGAAAGCCTGAGAGAATGTCTTCTCTCCATGTGTGTAAGTCACCTTTTGTGCCCTGGAGACAGCACCCTGCACAGCTGGTGCTGTGAGCTCTGACAGTGGAAACCTGGTGTTCTGGGCCCAGGATGACTATGTTTGGTTAAGATAAGATGCAGTTTGAGTTGCCAGTCAGAGAGGCCAGAGTCAGGAAGCCTCTTCTTGACACAGCTGTGCCATGAGACTTCCCTGCTCAGAGCTCTTAGAGAGAGTGCAGTGGGTAGCAGGCACCTCCCAGGGGGACTAGGTGGATGGGGTCTGGATTGCAGCTTATGAAAGGCAAGGGCTGATGCAGGTAGGCAACAGAGGGTCTGTTCCCAGGAGGAGGCGGGACAGCAGGAACTAGAAAAGGGGCTGAGTGTCCATGAAGGTAACTGAGGCTGCTTCAGTGGCCACGATGCTTGAGAGCCCTGCGCCTCCCGGAACAGGAGTCGAGGCAGGGCCCATTTATCCCAGCTCCCTTAGGTTGAGGTTTGCCCCGAGGGCTTAATCCCTCTTGCTTCTGGCTGTGCTGCTAGGCCACAGCAGGATCCCATGTGCCTAGGGCCACATACGACACAGGTGTGAGGAAAGCACTGTCAAGCCAGTGAGTGTGAGGGCACCTGGCACCTGGCACCTGGCACCTGGCACTGAGATGTGGCTGAGGTGGGTTGGGGGAGGGGTGTCTACCTCGTGCTATCTGCCTGTCCCGGGACTTGGTGAGGTTGGAGGGCCTCAGGGCAGAGGTGGGTGAGGGGTCAAACAGTGAGCTCAGCCCTCTGCTCCACTGTGTGGTTCCCACACGGGCTCCCCTGCAATTGCGTCATCAGTGTCTGACAATCACAGTGGCACCACACACCCTCTTGCAAAGATAGTTGAGAAGTGGCCTCTTTGGAAAATGGAGTTGGGGACCTTTGCCACTCTCTTCCTGGGCAGGAAGCCCACTGGTTCCCCTAGAACATTCTTGAGAAGGGACAGAGGAAGGATTTATGCGTTGCTTTTAGATTCAGCTAATCTTCTCTGCCATCTCGAAAAACCATGATAGAAAATCAAGCTTGCTATTCCTTGTAGGTACCAAATTGTTAACACAGTTTTTACAAATGTGGTCTTGAAAAATGTTAATCACAACCTTAAGAATGAGCCCTGCCACAGCCTCTGAGGTGGCTCTGCCCGGTTAGTGTAAGGACCGTCCTGGCATGGCCGTTCTGGAATGGGCCTCTGTGAATTGGTCCCAGCCGAGAAGCTGTGGTGTGGAGGACGTGCGGCTCTGCAGCCTAGCGAGGTCCTGCATCTCTCTGTGGCCACCAGAGTATCGTTAACAGAGTCCCTGTGGAGGTGGCACTAATTCTGTCACGCTGAAGGAGCCCAGGCTTCCTGTGCAGTAGTGTTTGATGCCAGAATAGCTCAAGTGGAAATGTGCATCCTTTCCCGTCAGCTGGAAGGTTCCACAGGGAGGTCCTGAGCAGTGGCACGTCGAGGGATCTGTGGGAAGCTGGACAGGGACCACTGCTAGAGGCTAAGACTGCGGTAACCACTGAGGGTGCCTGATGTCCTGGGCCTGGCTTGGGGGCACAACACAGGGTAGGGCCCATGGATGTGTGGCAGAAAGGACCAGGCAGGGGTGGGGGTAGCAGAGGCAGGGACAAGATCCTCAGTCTAATTGGTTAACTTCCAGGTTCCAGAGCTCTGGCAGGAATCCAGGGTTGGCTGCTGTGCCTCATCCTGTCTGGGTTAGGCCTGTGGCTGGGGCCTTGGGTGGGGACATGTGGGATCTTTGAATATCACAAGCATGGAGGAAGAGCATTTATACTGGAAGCCAGGATTGGATAAAAATAAGATCCCATTAGTTGGTGAGGAGACACTTGGAGGAAGGGACAAGCCCTGTGTCAGTGGGCTGTGTGGGTTCAGGGTGGGCCGGAGCGACAGAGACAGCTTCGCAGAAACAGAGAGGACTCAGACCTTAGCTAGGGAGAAGGCTGCTCACCTGCACTCACTGAAACGGAGGGCCCTGGAGTCAGCGAATGCTTCAGCTGACAAGAATGAGGCTTGGTCCATGCAAAGCCCACCAGATCTCTCTCTGGGGAATTTGGATGGGGTATACAGACATTAGTCAGGTGAGTAGACGCCTTGGACCTCAGGCAGCCATGTTTGAATGTCTGAGTCAGGCATAGAGAAAAAAGATCAGCAAGTAAGGAGAGATTGAAGAGACCAAAGGTCAGAGAGAAGTAGAGAGGAGAAAAGCACAGCCATGAGGTTTGTGTGGGGGCTGGAGTAGACAGCAGGCCTTGTTTTCCAAACCTGTACTTCCATGCCTCTGGTTAAGTCCTGCTATAGGCTGAGATGAGTAGGTATCAGTTACTGGCATTGGAACAGTCCTAGGAAAGCCAGTGTCCCCATTGTCATGGGAAAGAAGCCTGTGGGAGGAGGAGTGGTTAGGAGGGGGTTTCTTGCTGCTGTTTGCATGGGTGGACCATGCTGGATCCCCTCAGCCCACCTTGGACCCTTTCTAGGCCTGTTATTGACTGGGAGACCCACCCAGTGCTGAGGGCATCTGGACACTTCCCTGGCATGTGAGGAAGAACGAAGGCCCCACAGTCATCCTTGAGAGTGGCACAGTGGGAGAAGGACATGGCAAGCACATTGTTTGAGAGCATGTTAGAGGAAGAGAGGCAACAGGGTTCTATGGTTTCCAAGGGAAGCAGCTTAGTTCCAATGACAAGGGTCTGTCTCTGATTCAGTATAGGGAGTACCTCCTCCTGGAGCTGCCTGCATGGCATGGGTGGCCTTGGGCATTTCCACAGCTGAAAGACCAGAGCCTTTCTGGAATGGTGTCATAGAGCGTAAGAGAATGGAGTTAATGTTGTGGACTGGACATCACCAGGGACAGCTTCTCCTGTAGGTATGACCCCTTCTTTAGGCACAGACTGTCTTAAGTCATGACCATGACCACAAAGAACATCTTCACCTACAAGTCTACCCTATCTGGCAGCAGGGGCAGCCTTGAGCCACGACAATGAATGTGAGCCAACGGAAGCCCCTGAAGGGCCCTCTAGCCCATGGGAAATGCAAGTGGGGCCTCCTGAGCCAGATCCAGATGAGGCCAAGGAGAGGGAGCGAAGTGATCCTGGAGAAGACTGACTGTACAGCAAGAGGGAAGCCTGGGGACAGTCTGTGGTGTTAAGACAGGATGGAAGCTCGTTTTTTTTATTGAGATGAGTGGTGTTGCTTCCTTCTTTATTTCCTCCTCATGGTAAATTTCAGTAAAACTTTAAGACATGACAGAGCTTTTGATGTTGAATGTCTTCCTGAGTGGGAGGCGTGGTTAGAGCAGGCAGGGGCCCAGTGGATAGGAGATACTGTGATCTCTGAGGGTGAGAACAGGAGAGACCCAAGGCAGCCCACAGACTCTCCCACTGACAGACCTCGTTCTTGCCATTTCTTGGCTCTGGGACTCACTTGCTGGCCAGGTGGCTGGCATTCCCTAATGGCTGCCTCCCTGAAAACCCCCACCTTCGCCACAGGCCTACGGCCACAAATGCACATCTGAAGCCTTCCATCCTATCCTGACCCAGAGCTGTGCTTCTGTAGATGTCCCAGTGCCCCTTGTCTACTAAATTTAGATAAAGGAAGGAAATAGGCCATTTGAGAAACTGGGTTAAAAGGATTGTGGCACCTCTCCAGGGAGGCAGGATACAACCTGAGGCCTTCCAATGAGGGCAGAAGCGGCTTTGGAGAGGCAAGGAGCAAGAAGAGAGAGCACGGTGCAGATTCTTGCCTGGTGAATCTCCTCCACAGTGACTTGTATGGAGTTTCTCGTGGAATCAACCCCATTTACTTAGCTTGGCAAAGGAGATGGGGGCTGTGGCCATTTCTGGGGCAGCTGCAATCTGGCAGCTTTTTGTAATTATCTGTTAGTAATTATCTGCTAAGACTTCGGTAAACAGCAGCTTGTTTAGCCATCCTTGAAGAATTAAATCATTACATTTATTGCCTTATCCACTTGCTGTTAACCTCCTCAGAGGCTTTACCACCTCAGAACCAGGGTTTTCATTTGATGAACTCTAAGGAGAACATTAAAACCAGGAGGCATGGAGGGCGGGAGCTGCTCTTCCCTGTGGCTGGCAGGAGGTAAATCTTGTTGATTGCGGCTCTCCATCAGCGAGACTGTCAGGCAGCCTCTTGCGGCTGTATCCCTGACAGTGGCAAATGCTTTTCAGGAAAGAAGAAGCCTCAAACAGGGAGCAGATCAGGAGAGCCTGGAGAATCCTGGAAAGGGGCAGCTTTCCGGGCAGCTAGGCAGGTTGTTAGGTGGGGCACATGTGCTGCAGCCTGCTGTAGCAGGCTTTGGGACCAAGGGGGCTGGGTGAGGGCTTTATCTGCCTCGGAGGGTACAGTGAACTTGGCTTGAAGGTCAGATGAAGCTCAAGAGCATGACTTTGGTTAGGGTGTGCCCTGCTTGTTCTTTTTCTATTGCTGCTGTGTTTCTGGGCATTTCATGGACAACCCCATGAAGTGAGCCTGTGGTAGAGTCTGATGGCCCCAATCCGTGAGGTCCTTAATCCAGACATGGTTAGTAAGCATGTTGAGTTCCTCCCAGGGATAAGCTTAGCAGCCAGAGCTGGTTAAAATGTCTTTGGCTGCCTGATATCACTGGTCATTTTCCTGATGGGTGGCATTGGCCACCTGAAGGGAGGAGGTGATGGTAGGGGGTGTTCTGTGCTCTAGGGGTATGGTGGGATTGTGATCTTGGGCCAGCTCCAGGAGGCTCCAAGGGGCTCCCAGGAGCTCTTCTCTCTGAGGGCTGCATGTGCTGGAAGGAGCAAGGCAGTGTCCTGTCACATAGCAGGTTTTCCAGGAACCCTAGACGGAGGTCACTAGAGGCCTTAGCTCTGAGCGCCCACCACGTGGCAAGCCCTGTACTAAGCCTGGGATGTGTGTTCCACAGACACAGATGCTAGTTTCAGGCAGAGACCAGTCTAGAAGGGAACATCAGGATCTTCTTAATTAATCCCAAAATGTGAGCAGGACCAGCAAGGATGCTGGGCAGGCAGGCTACTGGATGCAAGCCATTGGCTCAAAGAGAGACTGATATTCAGACCTGATTCTCTAGCTTGTTCCTGAGGCTCTGAAGCCATTGTGAATAAGGTGAAATCAGAGGCAATAAATGAATAGGATCGATATAAATTCATTTGGGAAGAGGCCATTGTAATGTTTCATTCTGGAAATGCTTTGGAAGCTAAACCTCCCCATCTTTTTAACAAACGAGAAACTCCTAGTATATGGTAATGGAACTTTGAAAAGCCCTAACTTTAACCGTGAGGTTGATCAACAGGGTTTTAAAGTATATTAAGTAAATTTACATGCAAAGATTTAGAAAACAGAATGATTTTCACTTTAGCACAAATTACTTTAATTGATCAGTCCTGAGAAATAGGGATTGTGTAGGAAAACAGGTTGTGTAATCATTTTACGTTTTGGGCAGAGGCTTTTAAACGAGTTGCATCAGAAGGAATGAGGGAGATTAAATACAAAATGCTGATCCCTCCAGATCTACTGAACTCTGAATCCCTGGAGCTTGGGAATCCATATCTGGTTACCCTGTCACACTCAACAAAGTAGAATGGGGTGTGGAAAGAGAGCAAGGTGAAGGAGCAGCCTCTGGGTGATGCCCCAGGGCCAAGCACTGCCTGTCCTTCCAGAAGCTTGTGGTTTTCTCCCGAGTCCCTTTGCCCTTAGGGTCCTCTGTGCCTTAGCTCTGGCACCTGCCAGACAAGCTAACATCCCGAGGGTCACAAGGTCGCCTCCATCAACATGAAGAACTGAAAGCAGGGAGGGCTGAAGGGCAGGCATCACTCCACCTTGCCCGGGTCCCAGTGCTTGCTGTTCAGGTGAGTGATACACATGCAGGTGGGCTGCCACGCTGCCAGATACCTGTGCCATGAAGATGCTGGCTCCTCCCTAAAGTAGCAAGGCCAGCCTTCCCATTTGGCACTGGACCCTGGGAAATGTACCCATCAGCCACATTCATTCCCAAACAGGGCCCTTCACCTCCCACACCCTAGCCTGGAGGCCTTTCACTGTCAGGGCTCAGCACTGTCCCCAGCAAGGGTCACGTACTATGTGTGAGGGCCTCTAGAGCAGGACCTGAAGGAGGTTTCCAGAAAGGTGCTTGCATCAAAATGCGTGCTTAACTAGTCCCATCAGCAACTTAGGAAAGAGTCCAGGCAGCAGGGCCCTTTGCTCTGGTCTCGGCCCAGTCCTGGAACTGACCAATGGTGACCTAGGCAAGTCAGTTCATTCAGTCTGTTGGCAGATGCTGTGGACCCTGGCCACATGGGTCTCAGATATGTGAGGTGAGCAAACATATGGAGACAAGGGCATAGGAATAGAGGGGTATACAAATATGGCTGTGAAGTTGTCAGAAGACTTAATGCATCGGCTTCACTGCGGGACTTGTCACTCTGAAGACCTCGCAGGGCTCCCTGGAGCCTGAGCTGGATTATAGCATGAGGATCCACAGACCTCAAGGACAAGGGAGTCTCAGCTGTGCAGTCACCCTGGCTTTTCTTGGGGCTTGACTGAGGAATGTCTCCTAAACCAAGCCACTGCCTTGCACTACTGAGTCTGGGCTTGGCTTTGGCTTCTGCCAGGAATACCAAGGAATGGTGACACTGCAGAGTTTGTCTGCTCTTTCGGCCGCAGGGGCTGAGGGTGTTTATTCCTTTCTATGTGAAATGATGATTTAATTCTTGCACAGAAGATCACTCAGCTGAAGTTCATGCAGAAGAAAAACATATTTCAGTACCCACCAATTTCCATATAGATAAAAAAGAAAAAAAAAAGAGAGAAATAGAACAACCACAACTAGATCTTCACCAACTATGCATTTGAAACCTGTTTCTTAAAGATGGATTGCTCTGTTATGCTGCTAAGAGCTTTTCTTGACTTGTCAACATTTTATCCCCCCACAAACATTCTTGGCTATAAATTATTCATTGCCCAGTTAGTGGTTAAAAAAAATAGATGCCTGGGGCTGAGGCACTTTCTTAATCTTCTTTCTGCTTTTCAGATCCAAGTTGTTTTTTTCCTTCTCTGCTGGAGAAATAGGGAGGGAATAACTTGAAATCTTGGGACTCTTGAGGTTGGTGGCTGCAGTCTAATGAAGCAGCGTCAGCCCACTGTGAGCTTGGCTAGGGCATGTGTGGGGGAAGGAGGAGGTAGTGGTGTAGAATTTTGGGTAAGAGTTTTGGGTAAGACACTGGGGTTATTAAATATATGTTTATGTAGGAGAACATTGTGTTGGGGATCTCTGTGTTTCTTCCTGTTGGCAGGAGCTCTAGAATTTTCATGGAAAGCAGAGAGAAGATCTGGTTCCACTCTAGCTCAGCTAGTGGTTGGAGAGAATCTCAGCCATTCTCTGTTCTCCGGATTCCTCGCTCCTAGATCCCTCCCATGTTGGGGCTCAGTGGTCATGAGGGAGTTTCTCCTGCTCCAGCCTAGAGGCTGGTCCATTGCTTGGCAGGTTTGGAGAACTATAGGACACATCACACGGGAGCAGGACCTTCGCTGAGCAGAGAAGTTGGTCCAGGCATTGTCCCAGTGGCCCGTTGTGAGGGCAGAGCCATCCACCCACCATTGATGGTGCAGAAGACCTTTTGTTTTTGGCTCTTGCACTCTTTTTGTGACTCTGCCTAGACTCCCAATTTCTCTTCTCCTCTGCCATGGGGGCTTTGCTAAAGCAGTGTTTCTCTCAAAAGCCCCTGAGCTCTCTGGTCACTTGGGGAGAGTTGGCTGGGGTCAACTAAATGGCCACTGGGGGACCAGGGTCCTGCTGAGCTGTGTTGCTCATGCAGGGGACAAAAGGTGGGCCTGTTTGCTGTATTTCAGGTTGAACATAGGATTATTCCCCCACTCCTACCCCCACGTTAGTGAAAAGAATTGATTTTATCTCCAAATATTTGTGCTGGAGACTAATGCTATGGGAGAAGAGTGTCCAAGTGTTTGGCTCTTGGAGAAGATTCCTGACCGCTGGGATTGTAAACACTATGGATGTCCTGGTATCCATCACCATCCACTGGCCCAGCTCCTGGTACTGTGTGTTGGGATCTGTCACTCATAGTGCAGACCAAAGAGACAGGAACTTGATGGTCTCTGTCCCCTATTACTGGCCATGGTTGTTATTCTTCTGGGTCATTCACCTTTGGTTCAGTGTAAGTTTATTTTAAGTCAAATTAAACAATTTTAACTGGAGATTCTTGTGTTTCTCCAAGCCCAGACAACCTCTAAGCATGGGAATAAGTCATTTTGGAACAAAAGCAATTGAGGGAGAGGACAGAGGATGAACCTCTGCTTGTGAAAGTTGAGGAAGAAAGAAAACAAGCATGGGGCACTGTGACACTATTTTATTTCATCCTGAGATTAGTTATCTGTGTGCCCATTGCACAGATGTGGAGATAGAGGCTTAACAGGACAAAGTGACCAGCTAGTAAAGGACACAGTTTAACAGATCCAAGGCTCCTGAGGGACAGGATTTCTCCTTTATACAGTTTGTGTCTACCTCCTTCTGACCACATTGAGTGAGTGGTAGTCTAGGCCCAATAAGCTTTGAGTGACTGAGGTTTCTTCCCAGGTCTGACGAGCCAAGCAGAAACCGTCAGCTCCTGAGGCTTTCTTCTTCCTGGCTGTCTGGGCAGCTGCCTGCATAGCTCATCTGGGTGAGGGCTGCAGAGCCCTGAACCATCTGCGTCCTGGAGCAGTGACTTGGGACAAGAGCACAGCTTGGACTGAGGAAAGGCCATACCTGGGAAAGTGGAATAAAATTCTTTTTGCCTTCAAAGACTTAGGAGTCAAACCAGAGAAAGTGTTTTGAAATGAGGGCTTTGTGGAGAATGCTAGGAAGCATTTTGCAAAAATCGGAATGGTTTCAAAGAGAAATAAGAGCTGTGAAACCTTAAAAAAACCATCAAATGCAAAATGATTCCATTATATTTTGCGTTGTTTAGGTCATTTAGTTTTGTTTTTGTTGCCATTTTTTTGCCCTTAAGATTAAAATCCTTGAAGTGATATTGTGAGGAATGTATGGAACATTTATTTTTTATACTTTTCTTTGTTATTAATAGTTTTCTTGAGATATTATTCATATACCCAATCCATTCAAAGCACGCAATTCAGTGGTTTTTAGTGTACTTACAGGATTGTACTTCTATCACTATGGCCGATTTTAGAACATTTTCATTATCTCTGAGGGCACAGCGTGGCATGGCACAATTACCAGGGGTGGTTAGTCCTAGCAGGGCCTGTGCCTCTCAGATCTTGCTGTCTACCTGTCAGCGACACCTGGCCCATTGACCTCCAGTGCCTATGGGGCTTGACAGTGGCTGTTTCTGAAAAGGCCTTGGGACATACATTGCTTCCCGCTCTGATGGATTAAATCCAGGCGGGGAAAGTGTGGAGACCAGCCTCTGGGAACTATTTGGATCCCAGGAGGGCTCTTGTGGGCTGTCTCTGCATACTACCTGGCCTCTGGCATAGCAAGTTGCCTTAATTAGGAGGTGCTTGTGGTTTCTAGAGCACCATTAGGCTCCGACTTTCTCACCTTTGGGGAATAAAGTGTTTCAAATAAAGCCGTTTCTTTGGGGGGAGCTTTGGAGCTCTCTTGTGGATTGCTTTTCTACCCCAGACAGCTCTGAGCCTTAGTTTTGGGCACTGGGTAGTTCTCAGGCTCTCATCTAACCGGATTGCCTCCCCTGGGGCATCTCTACCTATGAGGGAAGCTGGGCTCAGCATGGGCAGCCTCGGTTTGGGTAGAGCTTCTATGTGACAGGCAGTGCCTGGGAGGAAAGAGGCTCCCACTCCTGGGCTGCACTCACCAGGAGCTTGACCCTTTCCAGGGGGAGGTGGGGCCAACGAGAAGTGCCTGCTGGTGGCCTCCCAGGGAGCTAGGGAAGGCCTGATCAGGAGAGAAGGGACGAGAAGACCCTAGCTTTGTGGCCAGGTCTACCTGGGTCATGCTGAGCTGGAGCAGGGAGGATAGCAGTGAGCCGAGCTGTGGTTGAAACACAAGACTGTTACTACACTTACAAGGTTTTGTAGCTCTTCTGGTGTGTTTCCTCATCAGTTGTACAGCGTTAGGGCAGTTTGCAGAGACTTACGGTTGTTCATTAAAAGCAAAACAGCTTTTGATTGGTTTGTTGAAGTGTGGTCCTTGGAGCTACGCACGATGGCACCCTGGAAGTTGAAGCTGATATTTTATTTTATGTTTTGATTTTAAAGAGAATAAAAGATAGAGACAAAGAGAAAACAATGAAAAAACAAAAATGATACAGAATTTCAAAACAAGATGATAGGAAATTAGCAATGGTTGTTATATTACCTATTATTATCTTTAAAGTAGTTGCTCAGATTATCAAGTATAGGAATGCAAGATTGGTCAAACAATTGAGCATGAACTATTCCTTGAAATTAACCATTTCCCTTCCTTCTTTTCTTGTTTTCCTCATCATAGTTGTTCCTTTCATTAAAAAAGGTAAACATAACAATGAAACAAAGTTTCAAAACAGATTATTATTATTACTATTATTATTTATATATTTTTGGTCATCCTTGTGTGTTTATGTGTATGTGTTTTTATTCTTTTTTATATTAATTTTATTGAGAAAGAAGTAGCAATGAGACAGTTTGAAAACAGGTTAGTAGGACAGTTACAATAATTAATACATTGCATAT
>NDGN011253569.1:0-10355 GCA_002564285.1 Tympanoctomys barrerae | reverse complement strand
TTTTTTTTTTTTTTCGTGGTACCAGAGATCAAACCTGGGACCTTGTGCTAGCTGATGGGAAGGAGGGAGGGACACTAAATAAGTTGTTCACATCATAAAAAGAGAAGCTTACCAGGCAAAGGCTGCAAGCTGAGAAGCCAGACGTGGCCTGGAGGCTGAACCTTCTGGGTGACTGGGCCACCGAGGGTGCCCTTGTCAGAGGGGGACAGTGACATGTGGAGAAGTGGCTTCCTTTGCCCAAGAGCACCATGGTCAGAGGAAAGAGGAGCATTGGGGACTTTGAATCCAGGCCTGATGATAGCTGAGGTCGAAGACTGGACACAGGAGCTGGGCAGGCATGGTGAACACCTGTGATCCCAGCTATTCAGGAGGCTGAGGCAGGAGGATCACAAGTTTGACCCCAGCCTGGGTAATTTAGGGACTTAGCAAGATCCTATCTCAGAATGAAAATTACAAAGGGCTAGTGATATGACGCAGTGCGAAGGCTCTGGAGTCAGTGCCCGGCACCAAAAAAGAAAAAAGAAAAGTAAAGCAAGAAGGACAAGGCAGTCAGGTGCCCCACTCAGCCGCACTCCTTCCTTGCAGCCCCCCACCTTGCCCACACGCCTGCAGCCAGAGCCGGAGAATCAGCACTACCAGGTGTGGAGGGGACTTGGGGACCCAGGACCCAGGGAAGGGTAGAGGGGACCAACAGGAGGGGGTCTATCCCTCATCTCTCCACTGCCCTCCCAAGTGGAAGGATCCAATTCCGGGGAAGGCCCTGGGAAGTTCCCTCCCCGCACCTACTGTCCCCACCTCTGTGCATCTGGGCCCTGCATTCAGGAGGGACAAGGCCCAGAGAGGGAAGGGTTTCTGGGTCACACGGCGGCCAGGGCACGGTAGACCGTGGCTCAGGGACCCATTCCTCCCCTCCTCCTCCTCCAATCCTAATCGCTCTCTCTGATCCCAGGACTTGCTGCACCCCGACCCTGCCCCTTACTGCCAGCTGGCACCCACATCCTCCTGAGGGCTCTGGGGAGCCAGGCTGTCCTGGATTGGGGGTGCACGTTGCAGAGAAGACCCAGAAGGACAAGGCCATCAGGATCTGGTGAGATGGAGTTGGTCACACAAAGGCTCTGCATAGGACAGAGTGGTGAGGGGACAGGGCAATGACAGGCGCAGCTCTTCAGTCGGCCTTGAGTCTGCAGGAGTCGGCACCACCTCCTCTGGGCCACAGCCAGATCCAGATATCTGGGTGGCCCCACCACGGAATCTGCTGCCAACTTCTGGGTGTCACCACCACCTCTGAGGGCAGAGCCCTGCTCCCGTCTTGAGTGTGGGCTCAGCTTATGGCCCTTTGATTCATTCACTCAGCAATAAATGAGCCCTCGCTGTCCACAGGCAGCATGGAGACCCTCAGAGTTCGGGCAGGAAACACAACAGACGCAAACCCCTGCTGTCCTGGAAGAACCCTGGCACAGGGGCGAGGACCCAAAAGCAAAATAACTACCTCACACTCACACCAGGGAAGATAGAGGAGGGATGAGGACCCAGATATTGGAACTAGGGAGAGCAGAGAAGCTTCACTAAAAAGGTGACAAAGGAGGGAAAGAAGGACCCATGGGGTTCTAGAGGGAGAGCATTCCAGCCAGTGGGGGCAACAGGCTCAAGGCCCTGAGGAGGGGTGTGCAGAACATGTTTGAAGAGCAGTAAGGAGGACGGCGTGGTGGAGGCAGAGAGGGGAAAGGGAAAAGGATGGAAATTGAAGTCGCAGAGATGGGGCAGATCGTGCAGGGCCAGGTCAGATACAAGCCCGTAACCCCAGCACTTGGGAGGCTGAGGCAGGAGGATCCTCATTAGCAATCTGGAGAGTCCTTGTCTCAAGATTCAAGAGCTGAAAATGAGTTGAGGGTGTAGCTCAGTGGGAAAGCCCTGGGTTCAGACCCCAGCACTGAAAAAAAAAGGGGGGTTGTGCTATGGGGTTAGAAGAGATTGTGTAACCAAATAATGGTCACTCAAATGACACCAATATGACCTCAGATGATAAAAGATTGCAGCTGTGCTTGCACACAGGGTCTGGATATGGGGAGGTGACCCTGAATTTCCCAGGAGGCCCCCATATGTCATTAGAAGCCCCTTCAGAGAGGGACAAGGAGAGAGTCAGAGCCAGAAGCAACTGTGACCACAACAGGAGCAGAGCCTGACAGGACACAACTTCAAGGCAGGAAAGGGGCCACAGCCAGGCCACTCCCCCGAGTTAGAGAAGTGCCTTGCACGACAGTTCCCATCAGCCTTGAGAGCTGTAATGACACAGGGCCCTCTAGAAGCAGAAAAGGCAAGAACACGGCTTCCCTCCCCAAGTTTCCCGGATGCTCTCAGTCCTGCTGACACCTTCTGATACACCAGGGAGATGCACTCTTGTTTGTCTTTGTTTTGGGACAGGGTCCATGTAGCCTAGGCTGGCCTTGAACTCACTGTGTAGCTCAGATGGTCCTTAAAATCTTGTCGATCCTCCTGCTTCAGCCTTCAGGGGAGTACTGGGATTACAGGTGTGCTCCACCATGCCCAGCGAGATCATTTTAGATGCTGGGCCATCTAAAGTGTAAAATAATAAATACATGTTGTTTTAAAAAGGAAATTCTTCTTCTTTTTTTTTTTTTTGGCAGGACCCGGGATTGAGCTCAGGCCCTTGCACTTACCAGGGAAGCGCTTATTCCACTGAGCCATCTTCCCAGCCATTTAAAACAACATGTTGTTTTAAATCACTTAGTTTGTGGCACTTTGTTCCAGCAGCTGTAAAAAAGTAATGTAGGGAGCTGGCCAGATAGCTCAGCAGACTAAAGTGCCTGCTTAGGCAGACTCAGGAACCGGGGTTCGATCCCCGGCCTGCCATGCGGGCCTCACCCCCGGGGGCACACTGAGATGAGGAATGAGACTGGGTGTGGTGGCCTAGGCCTGTAATCCAGGCTCTTGGGAGGCTGAAAACAGGAAGATCAGATCTGTGTAGTGAGACCCTGTACTAAATACATTAAAAAAAAAAGCACCAAGTGGTTGCAATGTGCTCAAATTTTAGGGCTTTGCCGGATAGCTCAGTTGTTTGAAGCGCCGCTTGAGCAAATGCAGTCAGGCTCATAGGACTGCAGTTCAATTCCCAGCTCCAGAAGCTGCGCCAGACTCGCCCTTAAGGCAGCCTGAAGTAGCCCCCAAAAAAGTAGAGGGTGAGGAAGGATTCTCAGGAGGGGAAGTCACAGCTCAGGCTGATGCAGCACGAAGATGCCTGAGTCAGGAACTTCTCCATCCACAGCCTTTCGAAACAGCTGAGGCCTGCCCCTTGGAACTTCTTCTAACTTGATCATCCAGAGTTCAAGGATCTCCAGTTTCTGTTAATTTTGAGCCAAGACAAAAAAAAACTCACAAGCCTCCCTTTTTCTATTCGAGCCACTGCTTATTAAGCCTGGATATCCAGTCTCTCCTTTTCCTTGGAATTTTCAACCAGGCATGTGGCTGACTGCCTATTATAACATAAAAACTACATTTCCCAGGAGTCCTTGTAACTATATATGGTCATGTGACTAACTGCAGGCCAATGAGGTGTAAGCAGAAGACACGGGTAGGTCTTAGGTCCTGTCTTTCATGGGAAAGGAAATCCCTCCTCATCTGGTTTTCCTTTCCCCGGGGAAACACATGGGAGAGATTCTGTCACCCCCTGAGCCTTTAAGTTCTAATTTCATATAACTGAACCTCCAACTTGGCAGCGACTTCAGCACTCAGGTCTGTGAGCCTCACTGCCAGAGCAAGTCACGTGGTACAAGCTAATGTCGCACTGGGCAAGTGCGCGCCTAACGTGTACCCCAGAAGAGGGCGCTCTGAAGGCTGGTACAAGCTACTCAGTGACTACATTATTAGGATTCAAACTCAAACCCAGGGAACTGCGCTATTTTCTGGAGAGACGGAGGGCCGTCTGTCCACTCCCTGACCCTTTGCTCACGCAGCAGACACAGGACTGGACCATCCAAGAGCACAAGAATGAAAGGATACTTGGAACAAAACAGCACCTGGGAGGTTCCAGGAGGCAGAGATGGTAGAGAGCTGACCTCCCCGCGGGGCAAACCACAGGCAAGCGACCAGCAAGGAATATGATGCCATGAGTGGACGAAGATCACAGCAGCGTCATCACAAGCGCCGGGGTAGGCACAACCTGGGCAGCCAGCAGCGCATGGATGGATGAACAAAACGTGGATGGGTTGGGAAAGGGGGTCGAACCCAGGTCCTTCACACAGAGCCACCCACCAACCTTTCAGATTTTTATTTTAAGCCAGAGTCTCACTAGGTCATTGAGTGGCCCGGGCCTGGGCTCCCACTTGCGGTCTTCTTGCCTCCGCCTCCCAGAGTGCTGGCGAAACTGTGGTAGTGTGCAGAGAGCAATGATACTCAGCTCCAGAAGGGAGCAAAACCCAGTCACATGCGGAAGCACCGAAGAAGAAACATCGCACTAAATTCAAGCAGCCTCCACGAAAGCCACACATCATACAATCCACATCTGTGCAGAGTCCACAGGAGACGAGTCCATCGAGAATGCAGGGGAGTGGAGGCCAGGGGCTGGGAGGGGGCACAGAGGGTGGCTGCTAATGGCGGTGGGATGATGACAGACTTTTCAGTTGGGTGCAGAGATGTTGCCCAACTCCGTGGATTCACTGAAAGCCTCTGTCATCTACCCCATAAAGCCATGGATTAAATGATTAAAGTTTACACTTTGAAAGCCAAGCATGGTGGTGGCCACACCATCCCTTCGGAGACTGAGGCAGGAGAATTGCCACAAGTTCGAGGCCAGCCTAGGCTACATAGTGAATTCAAGACCAGCCTGAACTACATATGGAGGCCCTCTCTCAAAAACACAAAAATAATAAGATAAAATAAAATAACATAAGGAGAGAAAGAAGAAAGTAGGGAGGGGAGGAAGGAACAAGGGTCTGAGAGCCCAGTCTTGAATCCATCGCCTGCTGAGGGGAAAGGGAAGCTGGAAGCCTAGGCCAAGGAAAGGGGAGACAGTGTGCTTTGCAGCCCCTGACGCTTTGTCACCCCGGGAATGTCACTGGTGGTCACTGTTCCGCGTTGGTGTTCGTAGGATGGGTCCTCCACCCTCGGGCCGCCAGGCCGCCTGGAGTCTTGCTGGCCAGCAGGGGGCGCCAGAGGAGCGCCCTGACTTCAGACTGGCGGCCGGCCCTGCCCCTCCACCCGCCCCTAGCTTCACACATTGAGACCGGTGTCCCCAGAGCGCACAGGCACCTCCCTCACCCACCCTCGACGCTGCAGACTCAGTGGGGCCTCCTGAACCTGACTTCTCATCCCTGCTCCCAGCCTTGGGCCAGGTCGGCTGCTGCCTTGGCCTCCTGCCTGTCTCTCGCCTTCGCCAGCCCCAGCGCCAGGCCCAGGGGATCTTTCTAGACTCGACCTGCCTTCTCTGCTCAGAACGCTCCATGGCTTCACAGCCCTGAGAAACCAGGCTGTTCGCTGCAGCTTGCGCCCCTTGAAGGCCTCAAGGTCGGGGTCTGGGCCTCATCGTAAGCCCCCCATGCCCACTCTGTGGTCTGCGGTCCACAGAAATAAGGGACACCATCTCAGTTCCAGGCCCCTGCACCCTCTGTCGCTCTGACCCCCACCCCCACGCCCACTTCTTCCTCCCCAACATCACCTACCTGAAGCCTCCCTTCATTTACTGGGTGTGTTTATTGAGCAGCTATTGCACACCAAACTCCGTTACATAAACTGGAGGACCAGAGCCATGAAGATAGAGCAGTCCTCCTCAGAGAGCTCATGGCCTGGGGGGATGCTGTGACACCCCATACGCTGAGAAGAATGGGTGACAGGCTGGTACAGCTCACTGGCTACCCACCATGCCCTGTGCCAAGTGCTTTTATATTCATTAGCTGATTGTAAGCTCGCAGCAGTGAAGAACCCACTCAACAGATGAGGCAACTGAAGCAAAGAAAGGTGAGCTCACAAACTGGGAGGAATGCATGCCTGTAATCCCATTGTTTAAGGAAGCTGAGGCAGGAGGACCATGAGTTCAGGCCTAGATACAAAGCAAGACCTCATCTCAGGAAGAAGGGGCCTGGCATGGTGGTGAACACCTGCAATCACAGCACTCAGGAGGCTGAAGCAGGAGGATCGTTGTGAGTTCAAGACCAGCCTGGACTACAAAGTGAGCTCAATGGCAATGTCAGCTTGAGCTGTATATCGAGATCCTGTCTCAAAAAGAAAAAAAGAGGGCCGACCGAATAGCTCAGCGAATTAAAGAGCCTGCAAGCAGGCGCAGGGGCCAGGGGTTTGATCCCTGGGCCTGCTGAGACGGCAGTTGAGCCTGGGCATGGTGGCATGTGCCTGTAATCCCAGCACTTGGAAGATTGTAAACAGGAGGATCACTCAAGTCTGATCTAATAGTGAGACCCTGAACACCCTGTAGACTCTTCCCTAAAATACAAAAAAAAAAAAAAAGACCAAAAAAATGGGGGGAGGGGAAAGCACAGGGTCTCAATGGGCAAGTTGGGAACAGTACCCAAAGTATTATCTTCTGTTCACTTCACTCAAATGTTAGGGTCCACCCAGGTCCATGTACAAGGGTCTGGCCTCTGTGGTAGGATATGGGGAGGACCCCACAGGGGGTCCAGAGGGTGGATTCCAGGCATTTGGCCAGTCAACGGGAGACCAGTGTCCCAGACTAGAATAGGGTCTCCTGGACCCCAGGCGATGGCCCCCAACGTCTGCCCACAGGATCCTCGCTTCCTGAGCTCCTGCCCGGAACACTACAGGTCTTAGGGCTCCCGAGTTCCCCAGCTTTAGCTCTGTGCTGGAAAATGAGGAAGTGGTGGTGGGAAGGAAGGGGCCAGGCATGACCCAGAGTCATTATGATTCATAGGGAAAACCCTTCCCTTCCGAATTCTACTCCTGTGTGTGCCAAGGGGCATGTGCAAGCCCGCAGGCTCGGGCAACCGGCCAGTGTAAACAGCGGGCAGAGGGGGCCAGCGGCGGCCTCCCCACCCTCTGTGTCGGCGTTTGCAGGACAGTGTGGGTGAGCTTGCACCGACTCTTCAGCTGGAGCTGGGGGTCTCTAACTGGAGACTGGTGTGTACAAGGCCCTGAGTTCCAACCCCATCACTAAAGAGAAAAAGAAAATTAGGCCACACAGGGTGGCACCTGCCTGTAGTCCCAGCACTTGGGAGGCTGAGGCAGGAGAATCCCTGTGAGTTTGAGACCAGTGTAGGCTACAGAGTGAATTAAAGGCCAGTCTGAACTACAAAGCAAGACCCTGTCTCAAAAAAAGAAGGAAGGAAAAGAGGGAGGGAGGGAGGGAGGGAAGGAGAAAGAAAGGGGGAGGGGAAGGGAAGGGAATGGAAGGCAGGGGAGGGAAGGGAAGGGGAGGGGAGAGAGAGGAGCCATCCCTGCCATTTCTGAGGCCACTGGGAATCCAGTCCCTGACTGGGCCCTGGAAGACATTAAGGCAGTATTGGCTTTACTTTCACTTTTTACATAAAATAATGGTTTTGTGAGGGTGTTTGGTTGTTTCTTTGGCAGTAGAGACAGAACCCAGGGCCTTACAGTGCTAGGGAAGCCTCTACCACGGAGCTACACTTCCAGCCCTTTCTAAAATTTTAATGCAGGGTCTCATTAGGTAGCCGAGACTGATCTGAGACCCATGACTCTCTTGCCTCAGCCTCCCAAGTAGCTGCAGTTACAGGCATGCACCATTGTGGTTGACCCTAGGACACCTTAAAAAAAAAAAAAAAATCCAGGTCTTTTAGAAATAGAGGCGGAAATCACGATGGAAAAAGGTGTCCGGCGGCTGGGATTGGCTTTCCAATTCCCCGGGCCAACGAGGAGTCAGAAATGCTTGGCAAAAAAGGTTGGGCCTGTGCCCAAACATGTGGAAATATTTGTCCTTGTCCTCATTCCCTGAACAATACAGCATAACCACTGTGGACACATCGAGGGCATGGATTAGGTGTCACTAATTAGTCACCTAGAAATGAGCTCGAGTGTACAAGTGTTCATGGGGCTGCGGGTCTGCACCAACAGTTGCCACTGATACAAGGGACTGGAATATCCAGGAGTTTTGGCATCTGAGGGGTCTTGGGCAGATGCCCTCTGGCCACCCAGGGACCACTACACCCAGGGGAGACTGTACACCCAGAGAGGGCAGCGGGCACACCTGGCCTGAGCTGGGGTGGAGAGCCAAAGTGGGACAGTTTTCTCCCTCCACACCTGATGAGTGTGTGACACTTTCCATTATATATATATATATATAATTTTAGGGATTTTTTTTTTTTTTTTTTTTTTTTTACTATCTCCTATTTTTCTGCTGGGATAAATGAATGAAGCCCAAAGGGGAAAGATTCCGAACCAGGTCCCAGCGCAGGGGCTTGAGGTGCTCGGTGTCTGCTGCCTGCACACCTCCCAGGTTGCCCTTCACTTCCTGTCCCCCCGCCCTTCTGCAATAGCCCAGACCCCTGGTCGGGGACCCTTAGCCCAGACCCGGATCTTCTCCTCAACTCCCACGGTGGGCCTCCCATCCCCAGACTCAGAACAAAGTCATGGGGCTGTCTACAGCCAGGCATGATGGTGCACACCTTTAATCCTAGTACTCAGGAGGCTGAGGCAGGGGGATCACTGTGAATTTGAGGCCAGCCTGAGCTACCGAGTGACTTGAAGACCAGCCTGCACTACCTGTCATGGTGTCACCTTGCATTCAGTCCTGGTCCTGTGCCTCCTCCCTCCCTGTCAGCTTCCCCTGCTCTCACGAAGGACCTCGTGCCTTGGGGCCCTGGCGCTGGCTGTGCCATCATCTCCTAACCCCTCTTCCGGCCATATCCTCCAGAGGCTCCCTGTTATCTTCCTGCACCTCAGCGGCCCCTTCAGAAAGGCCCTGGGCTCCCTCACTGAGGGAGCAGCCATCTTCACCGCCCTGCTGCCCTGTCATGTGTTTTCTGGGACGCGTCTTGCTCCCTGACGGTGCTGCCTTCTTCTTTTCACTGGTGCCTGTCTCCCCCGAGGACTTAGCCCCATGGGAGAAGCGCTGTGTCTGCAGTCCGTGCCCGCCCCCCGCCCCAGCTTGGCACCCAGTCACAGCTCAATAAATATTTGCTGACCGATTGAAAGACGGAAAACCCCAGGTTGAGGAGGGCCGGGCTGGGCCGGGCAAAGCTCACTCCTGCCCCGCCCTCCGGCTCTTTCCGGGCTAGGATTAGGGAACACGGGTCCCTTCTGTCCCAGCTCCACCAGAACCAACCCAGATCTGCCAGGTGGCTGAGCTGAGCTGCCACACCCTCAGGTCAGACGCTGTGATTAGAAGAATCTGGCTCCAGAACCTTCGACAGTGCCACCCCAGCAATGAGCCCAGCTGCCCCACCAGGCAGGGCCCCCGAGACCCAAGTCAACACGCCAGCTGGTGGGTGCACGGGAGACACAGAGGGATGATGACGGGACAGTGGCCTCAGGCTCCCAAGGGAGGCAGTGATGCAACTGGAGGAGATAAGAAGCTGGGGCTGAGGACAGAGGCCCCAACGAGGTCACCGAAGGCACAGCGCCCCGCACCAGAGATGGCTGGGCAGAGAAAACAAGGCTATAACTTTGGGGGATGGGGGCAGAGCCTGGGTGCCCTCGTCTGCAAAATGGGCTGGGGGGAAGTGGCACTGGACCGGGTGGCAAAAAAAGCCAAGAAAGTACGAAGAAGTAGTCATGAGCATCCGGGCATGGTGGCGCACGCCTGTCACGCCAGCACTCGGGAGGCTGAGGCAGGAACATCACAAGCTCAGGGCAATTTAGGGAGACACAGAGAGACAGAGACAGAGAAAGAGACAGAGATAAAGAGAGATATAGAAAGACAGAGACAGAATATGAAAGAAAAGGAAAGATTGCTATCAGTGAACTAGATCTGCACTCTGACCACTTCCCTGGTTCAGCGCCAACCGACAGAAATACATGTGACCCCCGTGTACAATTGTCAACTTTCTGGTCTCACATGAGGAAAAAGCAAAAAATAAACAGTTGAGATGAATTGATTTAACTCAACACACGCAAATGCTACCATTTCAACATGAAACCAATACCGGAATGAGCTGTTTCACCTGATTTTGGCTTCACTGTCTTCCATATCTGGTGTGCATTTTCATTCACAGCTGATCTCAGTTTGGAAAAGCTCCAGGCTGGCGGCAACCGTCAAGGACAGGACGGCCAGGAGACAGCAGCAGCCCCTCCTGGCTCCAGGGTCTTCTCTGTTGCAGCTAGATCCTATCAAAACCTCAGTCAGGGTCTGTAGCTCAGTGGCACAGCGCCTGCCTGACAAGCGTAAGGTCCTGAGTTCAATCACCCAGTACAAAAAA
>NDGN011253561.1:0-11036 GCA_002564285.1 Tympanoctomys barrerae | reverse complement strand
TAAAACATGCTGCTAGAATACAGGTTACTGAACTTATAAAAGAAATTAGTTTTAACTATTATTATGTAAATTACACATTTTATACATCGCAAAAGTGTTAATAGTTCATCTCCTATACTAAGTTTACTAACTTTTAAAATTGTATATAGGACTTATCAAGAGATAGAGAGCTGCTTAGGCAAACATAGCAGCCAGGGTTCAATCCCTCGCTTGCCATGCCGGCCCTGCCCCCGGGACACGCTGAGCTGGTGTTTGAGTCTGAGTGTGGTGGCGCACATCTGGGATCTGTAATCCCAGCTCTTGGGAGGCTGAACACAGGTGGATCACTACGAGTCCGAGCTACGTAGTGGGGCCCTGTAGACCCTGGAGACTCTGTACTAAAATACAAAGAGAGATAGACAGACAAAACATTCCTCAATTCTTCCACATGACATTGGTTTTTGAGAAGTCCAATTTTCTAGATGTATAACACACACACACACACACACACACACACACACACTAATTTTAACCTAATATTTTATACTTCATATTTTGAGGGTATCTGTTTTCTCTTTGAAGTCACGATAAAAGAGAAAAAAAGTAAGATGAGCTGGACAAAAGGAGGTACAGGTAAATAGTGAAAAGAACTGGGAGCAGAAGATTTTCAGAAAAAAATATTCCTCTCAAAATTATTTCAGCTTAGACAAATATTGAAGGAAAATATCAGTAAAACACTTAACATATGTGCAGCAATTTGAAAAACAAACAAGATGTTTCACCCACTGTTTTGAATGAACTAAAGAAACAACTCACTCATGCTTAAAGTAATTTAGATTAAGCAATTCTGGATTAAGTTTATTTCTTACAAAACAAAATGGAAACTCCCTTTATATCAAATCAAATGTTAAAATAGACTGGTTAGTTATCTAGCTAGCTATATGTTTACCTATATACCATATTATTATTTTGATAGAATTTAAGCACTAAAGTTGGAAAATTTGTGTTTGCAAATAGGGCTATAGGTATAAATTATGTATTGAAAGAAAGGTTGATAGAAGGATGTGTGCCCAAGGGAGACAGGAAGTGTAGCAGACAATGTCCCCCACCTCTAGTCACTTACATCAGTCTGCTAGTGGCCCAGATAATGGCTCTGGTTACACTTCCTGCTACTTTTGTTTCTTAGGCGCAGCTGGTCAATGTGGTGCACACCTGGTCACTCCTATGCACATTCCATAAACCAATTCCCAATTGACAAGACGTTCTGCCTCTGTACCTCCTGCTTGCTTAGCACGTATATGCCCTAGACCACCAGAGATCAGGGCCTGATATTTTGGGAATGATCCCTCTAAGTACCCATCAATGAAAAATAATTCTGTCCCCAAATCTTGGGTGTCATTTTGTTATTTCTGGTTTCTGTTGCACTAGAATGTTCTTTGTTCTAGTACCTATAATAGATGATATAATTTAAAGATTCATCTACATTTCTGTAAACAAAACACAACATCTGTTCATTTCAAACAAAAAAGGTACTTCTACTAAGCGAGGGTGTTCTATACCCTACAGAACTGAAAACTGCAAAGAGTGGTTTCATGTGCCACAAATGAAATTAAATAAATGCCAAAATAGTTACAATATAAGAAATTGTATGATAAGTTTCTCACACTTTTAGGAAAAGGAAAGAAGCAGTCGTAACCACGTAGGATTAATGTGAAAGGTGTCATAGAGAAGTTGACTTTTAAATGAGACTTTCAAGTATCTATAGAATTTAAGGAGATCCAAATAAATTTTAATTCTGTCCAAGATTTTCCAATTTATCTGTAGTACAGTGAGCACCTACTGCAGTTTAAAAATGGCTTGAGTTTTTTTCTTCCAAAGTCTAACTAGTAGCTGTACATTTAATTTATATCCTAACAGACCAAATTAATTGCTGTACTTGGCCAAGTTCAAAAAGATTTCCCTTTTATTTAGCTCTCAAGTGGAAGTATTAACCTGCTGAAGGTATTGCTACCTTTCTACGTAAAGAGGGATAAAAATGTGCAATTAACTTCAGACATTTTCTCAGAAATCTTGTATCCTACTGGGCAATTTCAAGGCAGCAATTGCTTGATGATATATTTCTTCCTACCTGACTTTTAGTTCCTAAAAACATTATTGGAGCTTTTTGAGTCTGTAAGTGGAAAGGCACGTCTCTGTTAGACAGACTATTAATGCAGGCTGTGAGTAGAAAGGTTACAGATGTTAAAGGAATGGAGGATGTTTGTGAGCTGGTTCAAAAGCTTATTCTACCACCAGACAGATCCACAGATAGATGCTAAGCGAAGGGACAGTGCTGGATCAAGTTTAGAGAGCTGCTTAAGAATAGGGCAGAAGCAAGGACCCTTGAGAAAGTTCCTAGAAGAATAATACACAAAGAACATGCCTACTTTTTAACAGTCTTAAATTCTCCCTTAAAGGGCAGTTTTAAACCATTAGGTTCTATGTTTTTAGTAAAGTTTAATATTTTTTCACCATTGGCATTATTAAAATGCTTACATTTGAATGTAGGACGAGAAAGACTGATTGATTTAAATTTTGTGCTAAATGACTTTGGAAAGCAGGTTAAAACTAATTTGAGATGATACCTGGGTTCCTACTAATGAATCTGAACTTGCTTGCTTGTAACCAGTAAAAAGCACCAAACTTAAACCATCTGGCTATCTGTGAAAAGGTCACATAATTTTCATCTAACACAAACGTTATGACCTTTGAATGAAATCATTACAATTTCTTAGAATCATCACTCTCTGTAGAACATCAGAGGAAATAGCCACAGTGGTCTAATACATTGGAAAACGGATCCAAATGTTGCATGCAGACATACCAGGCTACCTCCTGAGTTGAACATATCATTCCATCACCCCGGCTATGATTGGACCTCAGGCTTCAATTCTTCCCACCTCAGTTCCTGGACATCATAAAGTTCCTACAGTCTCTTCTGCCATCTAGTCTCCTGTTTAAAGTCTGAATGAGCATTTGTAACCTTAATGCATAGTTATTTTATGGAGCTAAAATGCCATGTTCTCTCTCACAATAAAGCAATGTGACAGAAAATTTTTGCCTAATATCCCTTCAATCTGAATAGAGAGAGGAAATATGTAATCTAAGATTCATTATTACAAATTATGATTCAATACTTGCAACCCCTTTTAAACATTTGTCCTGGTTTTTAAGTTAGACTAGTTAAGTTCTAGCTTTAAACCATGCAGGTTAAACAATGTATATAACATTTCTTTTATCTAAATTCTGAGCTAATTTTATCTTGACCACATGCATTTTTTGCTATGGAGAAAGCAGGCTTAAAAACTCACCTTTTTAAAAATAAGCATTATTTTTATACAACTACTGTGCCAGTATATGGGGCATGCTCTGGACTATTAATGAATAAGGTAACATTCCCATTGTGAAAATGCTTCTCCTAGGGGTGAGTTATACCTTAAATTTCATGGCCATTGTTTCCTTTCACTTCACCAGTTCATTATGCCAGCTAGAAGGAACACATATATGCCAGAACTTCTCATTTCTATTCTTATCTATACATGCATGCAAAATTTATATAATCTATTGGACATTATCTATTTTAAAGTATTCAAATGAAAAAAAATTGGTGCCTACAATAGTTGCCATGATACTCAGCATAAGGAGAAGTGATGCAACAGAGAGAACTAGGGGGAGGTGACCCAGATTCATACCTCTCCTTCATCTAGTGATGCTTTAAGTCCAGAGATTGAGGACCATAGAGATTTGGTTAAGCTCTTAAGCATTAGTTCTCTAAATCACAGAGAGGAAAATATTCTTGATCTTTTTATTTTAATTTACCACAGAACTACCAGTGTATTCTCATTCATGTCTACATGCTAGCCACATGCATTGAACTGAGAGACAGAACAATGTAAAATAATGGGGACTTCAGCTTAAGTTGCACTGTGCCAAAGACACAGACTGACTAATTAGACAATATTAGCTCAAGATAGTAATTTGAATTTTGTCAGACAATTTGCACCCACAAAGCTGTGTGTTTTCACACATGTGGCTAACAGAGCAAACGAATGTATCTGCAAGGACTCAAATTATTTTCAGGGTTAACTTTCTACTTATAATTGATAATGCTAAATTGGTCACTCTCTTGTCACTAAGACAAAAATATCAGACACCTACAAATTAAGAAAAGAGAGAATAGTTTTGCATCACAGGTTTGGCAGTTTTATCCTATGCTCAGCAGGCTCACATGCAGGGTGGCTATGGGGGAAGGGCCTGACACAAAGAAAGTCCACTCACATCATGGTGTCAAGAAGTAAAGATGGGAAAAGCTGGGAAGAAATATACACTCTTCCAAGTCACATCCCCTGACAGCACACAAAGGCTAAAATCATTTGTCAATGAACCCAGAGGTGACTATAGCAGCCCCCACATCAGGTCACCATCCAAAAGCCCACCTCTAAGTTCATAAGAGTTCAGATATTATTAGATCTAAACCATGGCACACCTTCTTGTATTTTCCCTCCTGAAAATCCATTGTACACATTAAAATCTCCAAGATGCGACTGCCTAATTCTTGTGAAGACTTCTTCCTGCTGGACATTTTCTCTTTGATCTGGCTGTGTGGTGACAAAGTTTTATATGCCCAATTATTGCATATGTTACAGGAACCAATGCAGAAAATAAGCCTACAAAAAATTCACTGTACTCAACTAAAATCAGCCCCATCCTGCTGTTAGTGAATATTGATGCAGGCCAAAAAAACAGATAAAAACTCTTTATTGGTAAAGCAAGAAATGAGCTATTTGCAGCAGACATTAGATCAGCACTAAGAGTTTATGAATTTGCAGTTTGAGTTTTTCACATTAATGTAATGTAAACAGCTAACTGGGTTAAAAATGACTTGCTATGGTCAAAAACTATTTAGAAAGCCACACGATCACATGAAATTATAATGACTTGTTTCCTTCATTATCAAAGAATTCTGAAATGCAGCCATTTTAAAAGAATATTTATGTAAATATAGTGGAAATAGTCTCTCTGGAAGATTTTTGCCTTGTGTTCATTATATTTACATATTATTAACCATTTATTTCTAGTTAAAAGGCAAATTTAAATTAGTTTATTCTGTTTAGGGGAGGGAGCAACCTACTGCTCTAAATAACTGTGAAAATACTGTGCTTTTTAATGTACAAAATGATAAATATATGCAGCAAGTACAAAATAGAGTGATGAAACAAGTATTGCCATTTTACAATCTGAAAATGAATTGTCTTTTTCCACTCATTAGGGAAAATCTAGAAATAAACAGAAGCATGATTTAGAAAATAACAAAGAAGAGTTACCGCTTTAATTAGTATCATTATTCTAGGGAAGGGAAAATGATCCCCATTCAACTGGGTGTATACGTCCTCTCCAAACTTGAATATATTCTAGGGACTAAAAATAAAGCAATGTGAAATAAGAATTTAACTAAAAACTATATAGACCCCCAGTATGGGCAAATCTGTCATATTCCTTATTAGGAAAAAATGCCTAACACAAAGCACAACATAAGAACAAGTCCACCAGGCTATAGAAGAAATAAGATCAGATAATCAGTCAAGCTAAAAAGAAATGACAACAATCATGATGTAAGAAGTTACAAACACATTGCTGATGAGAGGAAGGTAAGGCAATGAAGTAAATATCTCAGAACAGAAAGTAATATTTCTCAGAAAATCAATAAATATATAAGAGATATTTGACAATCTATAAGAGGAAACTAGTTTTACCTGAATTTGGGGAGAAGAAATGAAGATGTGTGAAAAGAAGTCAGGGAAAATAATAATCTTTAAATTTTTCTTTTAGGAAAAAGTGCTCCTTCGGGACAAAAAATATCCAAGCCTTTTTTATCTTTGAGAAACCCATTCCAAAATAATTTCTAAAAGTCATAAAGGTAAAAGCCTCTAAATTGGGGGTCAGTGCTTTGACCTTTAAATTGCACTTTTTACCTGTAAAATGTGTCATTTGTTTTCCAACTGTGGACAGCCATTCCAACTCTCCTATAAATGGACCTTTCACTTGTAGAAAAGGCTATCACATTTCATCTGAAATTGAAACCAATTCTTCCAATAGATTCACAAGTTTCACAGATTTCTGCCATCAAATATATAAATGTAGACACTTCCAGGCCATCAGGTACCTGTGCTTAAGGACCTGCACTGTCTATTCTCTGTGTTATGCCTCCTGTTGTTGTACACTGAAAATTCTTGGTACATTCATGGTGCCATTGAAGAAATTTGGCAGACTCTGGGAATCCTGTGGGACTCTGGTAAGTTCTGACCTTCCTTAGCCCCCAGCATACATGTGTGGAGCTTCTGCTGGTGTAGTTCCAAACCTTTAAGAACTTAGGGAACAACTGAGTGGCCCACAGGATTCAGGAGAGCTGTGATCTGTGAGTCCAGAACAAGCAGGTGTACTTTCCTGGAGCCATGTAACTTTGGTGGACTCTGGGAAGCCTGTAAGACTCTGTCTGGGTGATTACTGGGAGCTTCAAAAATGCCAAAACACAGGAGCAAAGGGCAATCTCAGGCCTCTAGGCCATCCAGAACAAACACAGGTGACAAAGATGTACAAGAACTTGGAAATCACACACTTAAATCTCTGAAAGAAAAGCAAGTGAAGTAAGAAAACAAGTCTACCAGGCTTTAGAAGAAATAAGATTAGAAATAATCTCTCAGATCCAAAAAGAAATGACAACAATTATGAAAAAATTGCTCTGCATAGCTAAAGAAGAAATAGATTAAAAAATAGAGGAGAATTGAAAAATGATGGAAACACTGTATGAACAAAACAGGAAAAATTAGAATGCATAACACACATTCAATCAGATTTCCAGGAAGTTCAGAACTCTATCAAAAACTAGTGAAAACTTGAATGAATTTGAAGATAGACTTTCAGACCTCTGTGATAGTGGTGCAGCTAGCAAATGTGAAAGGAAAGATCTCTTAAAACTAACAAGGAACCAGGAAATAAAAAATTCAACAACTTCAAGACATTGTAAAGAAAAATAAGGTAAGAATACTGTGTGTCAATGAAGCAGCAGGAGACAGCACAAATGACATAAAAAGACTATTTGCAGAAGTATTAATGGAACATTTTCCAAACATGAGAAAAGAACCTGTTATAGAGATAAGTGAGGCATATAGAACTCCACTCAGCCTAATCACACTAAAACTATACCTAGACATATATATCAAGATCTCAGAAATTCAGTAAAAGAATAGAATAGTAAAAGCTGCTAAAGAGAAGAAACCAAGCAACTACAATGGAAAGCCCAAAAAAGTCACGACAAATTTTTCAACACAAACCATCAAATGAAGAACTTGGAGTGAAGCGTTTTAGGTCCAGAAAGAAAATAGCTTCCAGTCCAGACTGATATACCCTGCAAAACCGTCTGTCAAATTTAATGACAAAATAAGATCCTTCTATGACAAAGAACAATTGAAGAAATTAATGACCACCAAGCCACCCCTACAAAGACCACTGATAGATATTCTATAAAGAGACAGAAGTGATCGCAGTTTCAAGAACATCAGAAAGGAACCACCAAACAGAGCAAGTACTTAGGGGAAAACTATGGAACCTATAGCAGAAAAATAGCATGACAATGCTAAACCACTACACATCAGTTATAACTACCAAGGTAAATGGCCTCAATTCACCAATCAAAAGAAACAAATTAGCAGAGCACATTAAGAAAAAAAAACCCAACAATATGCTAAATACAAGAAACACATTTAACTCAAAATGAAATTCACTGACTAAAAGTCAAAGGATAGAAAACCATCCTCCGTGCCACAGGAAATCAGAAGAAAGCAGGGGCAGCTACCCTGGTTGCTGAAAATATCAACTTCAAACCAAAAATCATTCAAATAGATAAAGAAGATCACTACATACTTGATAAGGGAAAAATGAAAGAGGAAGAGATAGCAATTGTAAATAAATATGCACCCAATGTAGGAGCACCTACCTACATAAGATGAATTTTAACAGACATAAAAATATCAAATGAGTTATAATATGATGAGATTTTCATCATACAACTGTCACAAACACATAGATTAACAAGGACAAAACAGCAAAGAAATAACAGAACTAAAACAAACTTGTGAAGAAATTGCCTTGGTAGACCTTTAGAGAGTGTTTCACTCAGCGATAACAAAATACACATTCTTGGGGCCGAGGAGATGGCTCAGTAGAATAAGCACTTCCCTGGAAAGTGCAAGGTTCTGAGTTCAATCCCTGGTTCAAAAGAAACCACCACAACAAAAAAATACACATTCTTCTTAGCTGCACATGCTACACTCTCTAAAATATATCATATACTAACACACAGAGTACTCTTAAGTAAATGCAAAGGAATTGAAATTATCCCATGCATGCTATCTGTGTACAGTGTAATAAAACTGGAAATTATTGACAAAAGAAACTACAAAATTACATAAACATATGGAAAATAAATAACACCCTCCTAAACAACCAGTGGGTCACAGATAAAATACAAGAAGGAATTTAAAAATGTTTATAATCAAACTAAAGTTCAGATACAACCTACTGAAACCTGTGAAACTAATGAAAAATGTCTTAAGAGGAAAATTTATATCAGTGAATTAGCAAATTAAGAAAATAGAGCAAGCTCAAATAAATGAACTTATGCTACACCTCAAGCTCCTAGAAAAAGAAGAGCAATTCAAGGTCAAAGCCAAAAGAAGGCATAAAATTATAAAGATTAGAGCAAAAATTAATGCATTGGAGACAAAACAATACAACGAATAAATGAATTGAAGAGGTGCTTCTTTAAAAGAATAAATAAAATTGATAAATCCCTAGCCAAGTGATCAGAAAAGGAAAGAAACCCCCCGAATTCATGTAACAAAGATTAAAAGGGACAAAAATCACTACAGACCTATGTAAATTCAGAAGATCATCAATATTTACTTCACAGTCACAGGATGGAAAACACAGGAAAATTTACAGTTTCCTAGATACATGTGAAATGCCAAAGCCGCTTCAAGAAGATATACAAACACCGAATAAGCCAATAACAAGAAAGGAAATTGAAAATATAATAAAAAACATTCCAACAAAGAAAAGCCCAGGTCTGATGAATTCACAGCAGAATTCTACAAGAAATTTAGATAAGATTTAATGACAACTTTTCTCAAACTCTTCAATGAAATTGAAAGTAAAGCAATTCTGCCAAACTCATTCCCAGAAGCAAGCATTACTATGATTGCAAAACCAGAGAAAGATGCAACTAAAAAAGAGAACTATAGGCCAATCTCTGTAATGAGTATAGATGCAAAAATCCTCAATAAAATATTAGGAATGTAAGGATGGTTCAACATAAGCACATCCATAAGTGTAATACACAACATCAACAGAACAAAGGACAAATACTGAATGATCACATCAATAGTTGCAGAAAAAGGTTTTGATGGTGTCCTACACTCATTCATGATAAAAAAAAACCCTATAGAGAATTGCAATAGCTGGTCTATATATCAACCTGATAAAAGCAATCTATGAGAAACCAACAGCCAACAACATACTAAATGGGAAAACTCAAGACCTTCACTTTAAAATCAGGAACAAGGTATGCATGTCTACTGTCTCCACTTTTATTCAATATAGTTCTGGAAATGTTAGCAAGAATAGACAAGAGAGAGAAGTAAAAGGAATAAGGATTGGAAAAGAAGAAGTTAAACTATCATTATTTGCAGATGACATAGTACTCTACTTGGAAGACCAAAAAAACTCCACTAAGAATACAAAGTCAATACCCAAAATTCAACAGCATTCCTCTACACAGATAACAAACACACTGGGAGAGAAACAAGAGAAACAATATCCTTTACAGTAGCACCCCCCAAAATGAAATATCTAGAAATTAATCTAAAAGTAGTCAAAGATCAATTCAATGAAAATTACAGTACTCTGGAAAATGAGATTGTAGAGGATTTCAGACAATGGAAAGATATTCCTTGCTCCTGGATAAGAATCAACACTGTGAAAATGGCCATAGTCCCAAAATTGTTACAAAGATTTAATGCAATCCCTATCAAACTACCACCAACATACCCCACGGACCTAGAGAAAACATTCCTAAAATTTATTTAGAACCAGAAAACACAACAAATTGGACAACAGAAGCAAGGCAAGAGACATTACAATCCCTGACTTGAAATTATACTACAAAGATGCTGTGATAAAATCAGCACAGTACTGGCAAAAACATAGACCTGAGGATCAATGGAACAGATTAGAAGATGCAGATACAACTATAAACACACTCATCCATGTTGCCTTTGACCAAAGGGTCAAACATGTTCATTGGAGGAAAGATAGCCTCTTTAACAAATTAGTGTTAGAAAAACTGGCTCTCCATGTACTGAAAATTAAAACCAGACCCAGGTCTATCACCATGCACTAAACTAAAGTCAAAATGTATGAAAGATCTAAACATTAAAACAGAAACATTAAATCTCCTAGAAGAGAAAGTAGGTGGAAATCTTGTAGATATAGGGGTAGACAAAAAATTTGTGAACAAAAATCAAACTGCACAGGAAATACTTGAAAGAATAAAGAACTGGAACCTACTTTTATTGAGAAGTTTCTGCATGTCAAAAGAAATTACCAAGAGAGTGAAAAAACAACCCATAAAATTGGAAAAAATCTTAACCAATAATCACTCAGACAAAGGTCTTCTGTCTGGAATATATAAAGAACTAAAAAAATTAGTGCCCCAAATTCAAAGACTTAGTCCAAAAATGGACATCTGAGATGAATACACGTGTCTCAGAGGAAGAAATACAAGAGGCAAATAAATACCTGAAACAATGCTCTACAGCACTTACTATTCCAGAAATGCAAGTTAAAACAACACTGAGATATAATCTCACCCCAGAAAGAATGACTATCAAAAAGAAATCACCTAGGGGCTGGAGAGATGGCTCAGTGGAATAAGCGCTTCCCTGGCAAGCGCAAGGGTCTGA
>NDGN011253551.1:0-10074 GCA_002564285.1 Tympanoctomys barrerae | reverse complement strand
AGATGGCTCAGTAGAATAAGCACTTCTCTGGCAAGTGCAAGGGTCTGAGTTCAATCCCTGGTTCTGCAGAAAAAAAAAAAAAAAGCAACAAGACAAACCAAATAAACAAACAAACAAACAAAAAATCTGCACTAGTGATTCTGAGACCATCTCTTCTCTAAACACCCTGCCTACAAATAAAGTGACACTTTGCAGTGCTGGGACATGTCTATTCAACCCATCATACAAATTAGGGAGGGATTCCCAATTCTGCCCACAGCAGTTACCCAGGCAGACAACCAAATGAGGAAGGATTCTTCGTTGTGCAAACAGACACAGCCTGAAGATAGCTTCATGAGAATTTCCTGTGCCCGCGACCAGTCCTTACGCTACTGAACTTGAAGCACCTGAAGGAGGAGAGTTTCCAAAGTTCACTTGGTGATGTGGTTGTTTCCTTAATCTATTTCCAGTTTTTCATGGTTTGTGTCTAGATGGCTCCTCCAAAGCCTCGAGCACTCATAGTTGGGGCTTTTACAGGGTGGCTGACTCTAGCTTGTGCAGTTCTGGGATTAAGGATGCAGGATAATTGAATCAGTCCACTGATTAGTTTGGTACCACCTTAATCCTGGGAGCCTAGATAGAGTATAAAAGGGACAAAAGAAAGCCACTGATGTACCCCTTTCTTGTTGCTTTGCTACCTTCTCTCTGTCATGAAGTGCTTCTCCCCTGCAATGCCACCCTACTTTGGAGCTAACGGATTATGGACTGAAACTTCTACAAACTGTGAACTAAATAAAACTTTCCTCCCTTAACCTATGGGTGTTGTGTATTTTGTCTCAGCAAGGAGAAAAGTAACAAAGACACAAATGACCACAGAGCCTTTCATTAGCCAGCTCTACTGCAGGAGTTACAGGGTACTTATGAAAAGGTGTGTGTGTGTGTGTGTGTGTGTGTGTGTGTAAACAAAAGAACATGGTATGAGTGTGGTAAAGGGCATGAGGAGTTTTATGTGTTTATGTGTGAGTGTGAATGTGTGTGAGAACCAATACACATGTGTGAGAGACTGTGACTGTGTTAATGTATGGAAATGAACATGTGAGTGTATTGCAAAGGACAGTGTGTGTAAAGGAAAGTGAACATGTAAAGATTTTATGAACAGTTTGTGTCAGATGATGGAAGGCTCATAACACAAGCTAAGTCACCCCTTTTCAAGGGCCTACTGAGGAGCTCAGAGGGAGGATGGGACAGCCACATACTGAGGAGGCTTCAGGGGCTCACGGTGGATGGACACAGCCAAGAGAGAAAAGCTTGTCACTCCAGAGATGGAAAGAACGCACACAGATAGATGCTAAGATTGAGGTAAAGCTGCAAGAGTTTGCCACAGAAATCAGTTTGCTTGTGAAGCCATTTCTTTTGGGCAAACATTATCTCAGACTCTTGCTCACAGCTTCTGTGTTCTCATTAGTTCTTATCACTGCAGGGTCAAAACCAAAATTTTAAAATATTAACGTGTGGTTTTTAGATCTTTTACTTTCTCTCAGATTTATTGCTCTCCAGTGGATCCCTCTTTTCTCTTCTCCTGGAATAAAAAAAAAAAAAAACAGAGAAGAAACAGCTCACGCATTTGGACCCCATTTCCCACAGAGCCTTCCCCTGGGTGGCTCTATCTTCTGCCTGGCACTTCGCACTGTAGAGCGTAGTATACGTTCTTACTTTCCTTCTGGCTTCTTAGCCACAGTTTAAGTTCTGAAAGGGTAGAGCATTTTTGCTTATAGTTTTTCACCATTACATCTCGAGAGCCTTGCACAGGGTCTACCACAGAATAGATCATTTGGATATTTGTTTGGTGAATATGTACATTTAATGTAAGCTGACCTTGCTCCAGGCACTCTGCTAAGCATTAGAGAGAAGGAAGTAAATGAGATCTGGAGCGTTGCTTCAGTTCTCCAGTTGGTGGTAGAAGCAGACCTGCAGGAAACTGTTCAGAGTACAGGTGGTTAAGAGCCAACAGCGGCCAGGCAGGATGGTAAACACCTATCATCACAGCAGTCTGGGAGGCTGAGGCAGGAGGATAAGTCTGAGCCCAGAAAGGGCAAATCAATGACTATCTTAGTTGCTTTTCTTGCTGCTGAGACAAATACATAACAGCCAAGGTTAAAGGGGAAGGTTATTTAGCTCATAGTTTATAGATGTTTCAGTACATAACTGACTGGCTCCAAGGCAGGGAGGCATGTGGCAGAGGGGCAACTGCTCATAGCAGCAAAAGCAGCAAGAGAAAGAAAGCCTAATATGGTTTCCATTTGAGCAGGATTAGGGTGGTGCCAATCCAAACAGTGGACTGATCTAGCAGCCACTCACTCTTAATCCCACCATTGCACTATGAATCAATCACACACTCTAGATTCTAGCACCACCAAAAATCTCTATGACCACATAAAGTTTAGGGGGGACATTCAGGCACAAACAACAATAGTGACTTGAGACCCTCAAAATTAAAAAAAAAAAAAAGGTTGGGGATGTAGCTAAGTGCAAAGGCCTTGGATTCAATCCCCAGTTTAAAAAAAAAAGAAAGAAAGAAAAGAAACTAAAGAAAAAGAGAGAGAGAGAAAGAGGATGAGAAAGAAGGGAAGGAGAGGGAAGGGAGAAAAGGCCAGCTGCACTCTACAGGAGTTAGATGAGGAGGGAGGTTACCTTGCATTGGACTGGGCCTAGTGCTATATAAGTCAAGGAAGGCTTCATAGAAATTGGATGCTTGAGAGTCTTTAAGGATATATTGAATTTATCAGGCAAAAAAGGGTTTTAGGAGTCAAGAAAGTAGGTGGCCAGGAGAGAGCACACCCATGTGGAGGCAGAGAAGAGAAAGCAAGGGTCTGCAGATCAGCTGGCTAGGGTTTGGGGGGAGGGCAGTGGGGAGGGACAACACTTAGAGAAAGGACTAATGGGAACGGGGCCAGGAGGAAGAGCACATGGGTCAGGAGGGCTCTGCACTTTCAGCTTGAGCAAATGGATTTGTAGAGGCACCATTAGCACAGGGAATAGAGAAAAACTGGTGGGCATGTGGGGCACAACTGGAAATGCACACACTGTGTTGAAGAAATCATGAGTCTTCAAGAAATAGTTTTGGTTCTCTGAGACAACAAAGGCCAGCTCAGCTGGCACTAGTAGGAGTACCATCTCCTGCCTCAGTCACCCTTCCCGCCTCCGTATCTCTCCTCCCTATGTGGTCAGAACTTCCCCTCTGCCCCGCTGTCTGAGATGAATGTGCTTCCTTTCAGACCCTGGTACCTTTGCCATGACACTGTCATGGTCACATTCCGCTGAGGCAGCCAAGAGCCAAGAGTTACCCCGGGCTGTTTGTTGACTTCAATTATCCATAAGTAAAGATTCGAAAGGGGAAAAAAATGCCTTTCACTCATTTTTATATTTTTTAAAGACTTCTTGATGCCTGATAAGAAAGCTCAGGAACACACACTAAAAAAACCTCAAAACAGAAATAGAAATAAACGCAGTGGTTTCACTTGGGAGAGACCCAGCTCCCTCTTTCCCTTGCTTTTCCAGCTGTCATTGTTAGAACTGTTAGAACGCAGGGTTCCAGGCAAGCTGGTGGCCCCTGGTGGCCCAGAAACAGTGCTGGGGGAAGTGCAGAGATGAGACAGCATGACTTACCACCTGTACTCAGGGACTCTGGGCAAGTGCAGTGCCACTGAGCCCTTGAGAGCAGGGGGTGGGCGTGGGTGGCTTCCCTGAAGGGGGCCAGGGAGGTACAGTCCTGACAACTGCACCCAGGACAGCTGCCTATGTCACAGGAGGCTCCTACTGAGAGAGGGACTGTCTTTTCAGATGGTCTGTTACTGTGGGATTACAATTGTAGAAATTGGCTGGACCCCTTTTGAGAGGGACCAGATTGGAGACAATATGCTGCCTAGTTTTCCTAGTTCTCCTCCACTGCAAACAAGGCTCCGAAAATGCTTTGCAGAACAAAATCTTGAACCGTGCAGGCAAGAGCCCTGTATCACAGGAGGGAGGAGAGGCTGCTGCCTGGAAGGTAGGGAGGATCCTCCCAAATGCTGCAGAAGGGCCCTAAGGACAGCAACCGAAGGATGAAAGATTCTGAAGCAGGAAACCAAAACCGGAGAGGGGCTCTGAGGACTGAGGAGATGGAGGAGGAGGTGGCCTGAGTACTGTGGATTATTAAGTGTGCCCATAATGGGTCCCTAACGCAGTGGGTCTGTGCACTGGATGGGCACTAGAGAGCTTACGCAGACACAGACACAGATGCAGATGAGTCCTTCTCCAACACCCTGGCCCTTTCTTCCGGTGCTTAGAGCATCAGCATCAAAGAGTTGAGCAACAATCTCAGTCTCCTGACCCAGAGTCACAGAATCCAAACTCATGTGAGTATAGGAGAAATCACTCATTTTGATCCCATTACTGATGAGGCCATGGATACGGGGAAATTGTTCTCTACCACCAGGGAGTCTGCAGTGTGTGGCGAGGCGATGACCAAAGGCCACTGGCCCTGGTCAGTGCCACGAGACAGGAGCATGAGGTAGCAGTGATCCGGAGAGTGTAAGGCCACTCACCCTACAGCCCATTGTCAGAGTAGGTGATGGAGTGTCCAGTGGATGCTAAGCTAATTATCAAGAGATCAAGGAAATCTCTACTCATTTTTATAAGATGTCTGCCAATTGGTATTCAAGTTATACAAATAAAATACTTGGGCAAGTTCTATTCACTTTGCAAGTAGTCAATGTAAAACCTTTGATATGGCCCAGTATCCCCTTTCTACAGGTGAGGCAAAAAGCATGTAGAAAGGTGGCCCATTCTTTGCTGCACAGGCTATCCTTGCAGACCTGCAGGTAGAGCCTGGCTCTGTTCAGCCCAGGCCTCCTGCCTTTCCCATTATTTCAGGCTCTTTCCAGGAGGCCTCAGCCTCACATCTACAATTAGTTCCAGCCTCTTATGCTGCCCCCTGGCCGCCATCAACATCACTGCAGTACTTCCTCAGGAAGTACCCTGTGAGCCACATGATTTCAACAAGCAAAAACCAACCTTACCCCAATCTGTAGGACCTGATTTATATGAAACTTTGATACCCAAACCCTCTTCCCCCACCGACATGTGTTAACATCTTAATCCTAAGAATTTAAGGATGTTATCCAGTTAGGAAAAGGATCTTTGTTTATGTCATTCATTGAAGATGTTGCGATGACCAGATCTTTCTAGGTTACCTGCTGAGCTCCAAGTCGTGTCCTTATAGAACAGGGAGACAGAAGATCATGCAGGAAGAAAAGGAGGAGATAGTGTGACACAGGAAATAGAGATTGGAGTGATGGAGCCCCCAAGAAATGACAGTAGACATCAAAATCTGGAAGAGTCAAAGAATGCCTTCCCTCCAGGACTCCAGAGAGGCTCAGTTGGGCCAATATCCCCAGAGGACCACGTGTGTTGTTCAACAGCACCTACTTTGTGATAATTTGTTATGAAAAGTGGCAGGAATCTATAACAAAACCTTCTTTCGGCTGAGGACATGAATTTCCTGGGACAATAATAATATTAATGGCCACCACTTGCTGGATACTTTGTGGGCACCAGGGCTCTTTTCCCTAGCCTTCATTCTGCATTTTAGAATAAATGTTATTTCTACTCTTCCTTTTTTTCCCCAGGCTCAGCCTGTCTTGGGGGCATGGCTGACATGGCATGTGGTCCTGGCGATTTAACCGCGATCCCCTGTGCCATCCCCTGTGCCTGCCTAAGCTTGCCTAAGCAGGAGCTTTAGATTGCTGAACTATCTTGCCCATCCTTCTCTTTCTTACTCTTCACCCTGTTCACAAACAGGGTAACTGAGATACAGGGAGTTCATACAGCTGCTAAGCAGTAGAGCCAAGGTCTGAAACCACATTCTATATTCTTGTGGTATTACCCACTGGGAACTTCTCTAAGTAAGACTGTCTTACAGTGGTAAATTTCCATAGCTCCAGGGGCCAGATTTCCTGGTGGGAATTTCCATTATGATAACAGATCAGAGAAGACATCAATTTTTTTTTGGGGGGGGGACAATGACCAGGTTTCTAAGATTTACTATGCTGTGCTGAATAATATTAGGAGAAAAAGTTGGGCCTGGTACCTAGTCGATACCCTGGGAGAAGGACTTGGTCAGAGAACTCTAAGTGTGTGTAGCCATCAGATGCAGCCAGTGCTGCACGGCATCCCAAAGGGAGTGGCTATGTGGGAGACCCAACCGTGCCTGCACTCATACTTGCTGCCTTTAGCCCTCTGTGAACAACCACCACAAAGCCTACAGAAACATAGCAGCCCAGAAATAGAACAGAGGCAAATCCTGGGCTGGCCAAGAATGGAACAGGCTTTGTGAGAGGAAAGAGGTTCCTGGAGTCTTCTGGGGTTTCGGTAATCAGAAATACTGTGGGAAGTAGATTCTGATCCAGAGAAATAAAACCGAAGTATGGATGTTAAATATTAAGCCTGAGAACTTAGATAACAGGAGCTACTCTCTTTGTGTCTCAATCTGCAAATCTGCAAAATGCAAGGGTAGAAATACTGTGTACTTTTTATATCGAACAGTGTCTGGCACATGTATTGCTCTTAATAAATAATTATCCTTCAGTTATTCCTGTTGTTACTATTCACTGTCCCTGGCTGATGCCTTCTGTTTTTATACAAAATTTTGGCTCAAAATTTCCCTAAGAGGATAGCATGAAAACCACCCCATCACTAGCTTAATTTCTCTTTTTATAGTTATATAAAGAATTGCTATTCCACACCAGAAATAAGCACCCTTTCCAATTATCCTTTAAAATAACTTGTGAGAAAACATAAATTCACTCCACGTATAATATTCTTTCAATTGACTCAGAGATAGGAAGGCAGACTTGTTAGAGGAAGAAAATCTATAAAAGCTGCCTTCATTCATCCACAGATATTTATGGAGGAACATCTCTCAATCAATGCAAAGTGCAATAATTGCTCTAAGAGCTATGGGTAAAATTCTGTGGAATTATAAACAAAAACACAGAAAAGTTAGTTAATTAAAAAATTAAGTGTGAATTCAGAAGAGGGAGAATTGCCTTTCAATAAGACACGAATTGGAGGGACGGAGGGGAGTGATGCAGAGAGAAGCCCCAGCAAGGGGAGGCTCTGCGGAGAAGGTAACTTTGGTGGTGAATCTTCAGGGAAAGGTCAGATTTGGGTGTGGTGTGGAAAGCAAGAAATTCTGACAGAAAAGACTGAGTCCAAGTTCTAGATGACTGTGAGAAGCAGCAAATGAGCCTTCTGTGATTGGGCAAAGTGTATACAAAATTATTTAACTTAAAATTGGACCAATAGGTAGTAGATGCCTCAAATGTGCCTGAACACTGGGAGCTTTATTTATTAAAGAATGGATGGTTACTCTTACCATTCTTCTATCCATAGTGGAAGAGAATTATGACCAGAAAGGGGGTGTTTTATAATATATAGCCATGGCAGCAGAGAGAGTAGGACATTCTACACTCTAAGCTAGAAAAGAATTAATGATTAAGAGGGAAATTGGGAGGGGTTAGAGTGACAAAGGAAAGAGAAGTTAGCGGAGGGACAATCAACTGATTAGACACAAAAGGCCCTGTGTGTGTGGGGGGGGGAGTGGTCAATGATGACTCTAAGATTTTAGATTTAAATACCTAAGAAAATCTTCCAGTAGTAATCTGAAGAAGGAATATAGAACAGAAGGCCAAGTTTTCTGGAAGAACTGATATGCTTAGTTTGAGAAGCATGGAGAAATCTGTCATGCAAGGAAACAAAATCAACAACAGCAATAAAACATCCTTGACTGAGAAGAAGAGTTAGGCCTAGAGATTGAGAAGGACTGAGTTCTGTAGCCTTGAGATGCCTGATAAAGAATATAAAGAGGAGGAAAAGGGTGAGGCAGGCTAGTCTCTTGGGAGCAGTATCTAATTGTCTCAAGGTCCCTGGTTTCTCCAGTAAAGCAGAATCAGTGCAAGATGAATATGAATATGGAGATGATAGAGATAGAGACAGAGATAGAGATAGAGACAGAGATTGAGATAGAGATAATATAGATATGTAGACATAGAAGATACAAGTGTAGATAGAGATGTATGGGAAGGGACTTATCAAGGAAATTCACTCATGATTCTGGAGGCTGAGTGCTCCCACAGTGTGCTATCTACAAGCTAGAGAAACAGGGAGGCTAGCAGCAAGACTCTACCTAAGTCCAAAGGCATAAGAACCACAGGACTATTGGTAACACTCTCAGTTCAAGGCTGAAGGCCTGAGAACTTGAAGAGCTGCTAGTGCAAATCCTAGAGTCCATAGGCTAGAGAACCTGGAGTTTTGGTGTCTAACATAGAAGCATATAGCTCACATCCAGAAGAGAGGAAGAGCTCCCGTTTCATCTCTCTGTCCTTTTATCTACTCAGGCTCTCAGCTAACTGGATAGCATCCTCATGAATTGAGCGAAGGCAGATCTTTCCAACTTGGTCTGCTGATTTGAATAAATTTCTTCCAAAAACACCTTCCTAGACATACCCAGAAATAACACTTTCTAGCTATAAGTGTTCCTTCACTCAGTCAAGTTGTCACCCAAAATTCACCATCACAGTCTCCAAAGTCTTTGAAAATCAGGAAGGTAGAGATACATTACGGATCGAGATCTTTGTGAATGCTGTTTCCTGTTTAGGATGCCTACCATGTATCCATACTTCCCCATCTAACCAATCCAATTCTCCCATGAGGCTCATCTTAAATGGCTTGCTCAAGCTACATCTGAAGACAAGTTAGGAATGTTTTCTGTTATAGAGATATTCACTCCTTATTTTTGTTGGCTCCAATCATGAGATGTCTAGGAGCTTGTTGATAGGTACCCTGGCTAACACTGAAGGCACTAAAGAAGAGACTAGCTTTGCTTAGCATTAGTGATAATATTTCATCTCAAACAGGGGAGGAAGATATTTAAGTTCAGTGTCCAGGACTCAGAGATTCACAGGGCTTCACAAATATTTGGGAACTAAAATGAATAAGTAAATCTCTAAAATGTGTTAAGGAAAAAATAATCAAAAAAAAATAAATGTTTGCATGTCTAAAAAAGCTATTATTCTGCATGGCCAACCATAATTCACATCAAGTCATCTATAATCAAGTATAAAATTAGTTTAATGAGGGAAGTGGGTACATTAAATATGTACAGAATATGCAAACATATTTTAAATAGTTTGAGGCAATGCATCCAACAGTATAGGTACTCAGAATGTGTGAAGACTTAAAATCATTCTTAGAGAAGACCATCTTGGGAATTTTGGGGAGAAGAGGGAAGAATATACTTTACAGGATCTCTATGCTAGCTACTTTATATCACATACATCACTGAAATAAAGGTGTGGGTCAAGGGAGAGACAGAGAAGTTCATCCCATATGAATATTTTCTTCCTTAAGTTTTATTATTACTTTTAATTCATCCTTGTTTCCTTTGCAGCAATGACTGGCATAGGTTAGTCTGCCAAGTATGTCATTGCCCTTAAGGGGCAGGTGATGGTCATCTCCTCTCCCAGCAATGGAGTTAGCTCAGCCCAAATCTCACACAGAAGTACTTAATTCTTTGAAAAAGCTTAACTCACTAATAAACATGTGTATAAAAAAAATCTTGACATCTTATGAAGGATAATTATGATTTCAGGAACAGGATTTTTTTTTTTTTTGCCAGACAAGTAAATGTTCCTGGCTTGTCATTTTTAACCTATAGTAGATCTATACACTTATTTTTGTTGTCTTTATAAAATATGTCCGCAAAGTAACAGCAGCACAGCTGCTGAGAGACAGGGAGCCCAGGTAAAGCCCGAAGGGGATTCATGGAGTGAAGCGATCAGGTGAAGACGGGCACTATCTTTTCCCTAAAAAAAATTCAGTGAGGCTTTTATTTATTTCAGATTTTAAAACATATTAAAAATGGAGCTACATGTAAAAAATATAATCTTAATTATGAAAATGGCAGCTCAGAATCTTATTTCAGATCCAATTTTCTTTTTTTGCCATAATTTTATTGATAAATAGCAATGAGACAGTTTCAAATCAAATTGGTAGGAC
>NDGN011253502.1:0-13599 GCA_002564285.1 Tympanoctomys barrerae | reverse complement strand
GTAAAATAGTTATGGATATTTTTATTGAGATCTTACTGTCAGATTCAGATTAGAAATTTTATAGACATACTGGCTAATTCTTGATAGCATTGTATAGGTTACAGAACGTCTAATTGAAAGAGCTATGATCTGAACTCAGGGTATGGATCTAAACTCTGTCCCTTGTCATACCACACTACTATGCTGCTACTATTCTTGATTGAAAATAGTGAAGAGTGAGAGAACATAGTAAACTTTACCAAATCACGAGCCATGTGTACTCCCACTGTCTGCAAACCTAGCTCACAAATGCTTAGTGAGCAAGACGGCAAAGAGAAGCTATTGAGTAACTCTGTTAGAATGAGTCGGAGAAGAGAGGTGAGAGTGATCACAGCAGGAACCCTGGGAGTCCCTGTTGTGAAGAGCACCTAGGAGAAGGCTTCAGAGTCTACACAGCATCATTAGGCTGCTCCAGGAGAATGCTTTACAAGAAGTTTCAAACACCCACTCATAGGACTATAAAAATATCAAGTGACTTCTCTTCATTCAATAAATATTTTGCTGGATGTCAACTAAGCAATTGCTGTCGCCATCATTTTAAAAGACTTTTCCAGTGGCTCTAAGTTCTTCCTCATCCCACTATGAGCATGGCACATATTATCCTGTCTAATAATTCAATCTTTAAGTGTATTATAAATGTTCAATATTTATTTGTGGAAGACCACTGATACTGTCTTATAGTTGGCAAACGACTATATATATATATATATATATTCATGTTTTTTGTTAAATTTCATCAGGAAAACATATCCAAGTGTTTTTTAGAGTAGTAATTTCTAACATAGACCTAAGATAGTATTAATCCTTAAAACTGTACCTATTTAAGGGAATAAAAAATGAATGAGTGAATGAATAATAATCCCTATATAGACATTTAATTTCATAAAAGTACAGTCAGATGCCCTCTAAGTCTGAGGGCCTTCCAAGTCCATGGAAACCCAAAACTATGGATGTGAAATACTCAAATAATTGAATCTGTACTGAACATGTACATTTTATTTGTCAGTTTGACAACTCTTTTCTTATTTACATTGTGTAAGCAATCTAGCAATGATTTAAAGTATAAGTGAGGATGTGAATAGTTTGCAGATTGCACACTCTTTTGCTAAAGGGGCAGAGTGATGACTGTATGAGCCCCTTAAATTCAGAAGATTTTGATGAAACAATAAGTGAGACATTTGGCACGCATTGAGGACTAGCTACAAAAGTGTTACAGGGCTGTTGATGCAGGTTCTTAATTGGAAACAAGTTCTAATTTTAAGAAATCCTCTTTCAAAGTTAATGTGTTATAATTTGTAGTATTTTAAAAAATGTATTTGGTTGTTACAGGGTCTCACTACGCAGCTTAGACTCGTGGTGATCCTCCTGCTTTCAGCCTCCCCAGCACTGAGATTACAGGAGTGCACCATGACGCCAGGACTTTGGCCAGCTCAGCCTGTCCTGGGGGCAGGGCTGTGGCAGCGTGTGATGCCAAGGATTGAACCGCAGTCCCTGTACTTGCATAAGCTGGCACTTTAGTCCACTGAGCTATCTTGCCAGCCCTTAGCATTTTTAATTAGTGTTTACCATTGATGAAGATTTCCAAAGGCTAAAACGTACTGTAAATACCAGGCTTTCATATAAGTTTCCCTCAGGGAAAAAGTGACCAAGATGTCTAATATAGGAGCTATTTAGTCAAGACTGTCAATGTTATCATTGTAGATTATTTTTTTCTTTAACTGACTTACGAAGTGTCTCCTTTTTCACAAACTGTGGTGTTCTTGTAAGCTAAGGCTTTGCTAAAGTACTTTGGCTATATAACCAATTAGAATGCTCAGAAGGGTAGTATTTCTGCTACATGGTTAAAGCAAGTGAGATACATAATTGCATAGGATTAGCTCCTGTCCTTCTGCATGTCCTTCTGTTGCTTTTGGTTTGTACCTATTTGCTTTAATACACTAGTAAATTTAAAACCTATTAATAGAATATTGTGACAGGGAATCATATCTATTTGTTATTTATCAATCCATCTACTGATTCTTTTCCTGAGGCAGTATCTTTAGAACAAAAATTATAGTCTTCTGTGATTCTTATCCTGCATGTGGTAAAAAATAAAAACATGAATTCAATCATAAAATAGAACAGGATGCAATTTTTATTGTCATATTGACAGACAGAATGATTCTCAGAAACTAGTCAATGACCAGCCTGCAGATTTTTAGAGTTGTGGAACAATGATAAATATTTGGGATAGGGCAGGTGAAAAATTACAATTCCTTCCATTGTTATTTTTACCAAATACATCAACATCCTTATCATCAATTTAATTTTCTATATCCTTTTGTTACTGAAAATGTTTTTTTTTTAATTTTATCTAAGGATTAAAATGGAGCCATAAATACTTAGGCTTTTTTTTTTTGGTAAAACCAAATAGGTAAATATCATTTTATAGATACTATGGTTTCTTTTACATTTTGATGTAATTTCATGTTATATGAATGGACAATAATACCACTGGCAAAATAACAATATAATGATAAAAGCAGCAAGAATATAGAACATATTGAGAATTTAATTTTTTACTAGCTTTTGTTATTTTTAAAGTTCTTGGAGTATTCTTGAGTTATGTGCTCCTATTTCCCAGGTGAGGATGGAAGGTTTGCAAGGCAGTAGACTTCTTGATGTTACATAGCTAGTAAATGGTTATCAGTGAAATTCTGGCAACAAGTGTTAAGAAAGACACAGTTTTCTTGGGCCTGAATTATGAACTTTGGTTCCTCCATCAAGAGTGGAGGGTGACAAACCAACAGTGTGGTGAGAACTTCTTGCAAATACAGCTTCACCTATCTGGTCTTTGGTTTGGAGATTGAAGTTATTGACATTATTTTAAAATTTAAAAAACTCCTAGATTTTCAATACTTTTATATCACGTAATATATTAAGCTACTGCATGTACCTTTTCTTCATTTCACTTTGTAAGAACACCTATCAAATTAAACCCCTGGATCATCTTTCCTTCTGATTATCAGACTATTTACAATGGCAAATATAGTCTTCTATGTTTTCTAAGAGGAATATTTTCTTCATATGTATGCATCTAAGTTTTTCATAAGTGGAATGTAATTAAACCAGAAATACAAATGAAATTTTAACAGAACATAGAGTGACAAATGCACTTTTAGCTCTCATTATGAAATACAGAATGGCTTGTCATCAACTAAATAACCTTCCCTATATGGGCAAATGATTTGGAATCTTATTTTGTCTATAAGAAATGTAGTTTATGCCTCCCAGTTTTGCATTAGATTCACAATTGTTAGTGACAAGCAAATACATTACACTCCTGGTAGTATGTGCTTTCCCAAGGATGTGCAAGCCATTTTGGGAAGGAGGGTAGAATTTCTTGAAACAATTTGCCAATATGAAATACTGTACATATCAAATTGACCCTACTACCATCTTTCCCAGACCATTTATCATAGCTCATAAATCAAGCCCACATTTTCTGTTTTTGAAAGATTCGGCTAATAAATAAGATGTGGGCCTCAAACCCAAACTTGTCACTCAATCTTGGGAACAAAGCCGTCATGACTTTCATCTATTAATATTTTATTTCAATAAAAAGCAGTATGTATGAATTTATGGATCATGTGAGCCACAATTTTATTCACTGTCCATATTGTTTTTTATATTTTGCATGTTGAAATTTTTCAAGAAGTTTGTTCCAACAGATCACAAGGAAAAAAATCCATAGGAATAAACATTAGAAAGCTGTCAGCTCTATCTACTCTTCAGCTTTAGGAATAAACATAATTTAAGAACATTTTTTTCTCTCATCTGTGCAACATATTGTACCAATTTTCATCAAAAAATTACAATTTCTATAGGTGTGTGTCTCTAGATACCCTTAGAATTTCTGCTCTTTGACCCTGAAAGTAAATTGATCTCATGCACACCTGTCTTCCTCAGGAAACTTGCAAACTGTGTTGGAGCGGAGCATCAAACAGATACAATATTATTAGACAATACAGAGCTCAGGTGAAAAGCCTAGGAAGTACCCTCAAGTGCCTAAAGTTTTGAAAGATGAATTCCTCTACATAGGGATGAGCTATATAAAATAGTTCAAATGCTATGATTTATTTTTATTACTATTTTAAAAAGTGAGATCAACTGTAAGAAATTTTTAAGCTGATTTTGTCTCCTTAAGACAGTAAGAAAGCCAAACATTGGAAGGAATTTGTGTAGCAATTAAATGATTTGAATAGCAAGGTTTAGTCAAAAAAGAGTAACATTTAATTACCTTCTTTCTCCTCAGTTCTTTCCAAGAAAGAAGGTCATTTGTGTGTCTAGAAATGATTTGTCTTTATTTTCACCTGGAGACGCTGAATTATTAAACTCTTGCCTTACACAAAGTTCTCATGATATATGCATGATATTCTGAGATATCAGAAAATGATATTACCTAATCTTGCAATGTTGTAATTGGTGCATAATTACTTATGTTATGAAATCACTACAATGAAAGTAAATATGATTAAAAATTATATATTCAACTTTTTGACTGTTATTGTATGGAGTATGAACATTTGAAGATTCAGCTTCCTTTAACTGGTAAGATAAAACTTAGGCCCAAACAAAAGTCACTTGTCCCTTAATCAAATTTCAGTGCTTTGGGATCTTGGAGTTTTTTATGTTTTTAATTCAATGATTTACTTTTGTTTTCATGACTCTATACCTAAAGTTTACTATAACTAAATTTATTAAAATGATAAATAATGCAAAAAGATTCTATTTTAATATACCATAAATACAAATTTGTAGTCCCTTTCTTGAGAACTAAATATTATAGTTTACTAGTGAGAATTTACTTATTTCCTTTCTCAGGTGAAAGAGTCTTCTAAAAAATTATGTTTAACGAAAATCTGTTCAAGTATTACTTCTGAGGTGTAGAGTTGAAGTCCGCACTGTTTTCTGGTGGACAAAACCTTCAGAAAGAAGTTTAGATCTTTGCCTGATATCAAACATCTGGAGTGATAGACTCAGTTTTCCATATTTCATCTCAGTGATTTGATGTCATGTATAGATGAAACTTGTAAATCAACATCTGTTCTCATTTATGCAGGCATTTAAACTCCTCTGGCACTTACCTAGAAGGGTGAGGGGTTCTCCTTGTGTCTGTTACGAATCTGCCCATCTTTCTTGTGGGCACTCCAGTGCTGGGTATTGGTTGTCTAAACATTTCCTATTCTGAAGAGCAGAGCTGATATTGCAAAGCCCTGTGGAGGGCAGTGGACTCATCCCCTGCAGAGCTCTAGTGGGAAGAAACACAAAGTAACGTCTTGCCACTATAGCTCATTTATCACAGTATTGAACGTGGGTAACTGAATTGGCATTCAGGGTCAGCAGAAATTGAAATCTCTGAATTCCTCAAAATTTGAAGATAGTTCTGCGTTATGAAAGACCTGTAGAAAAGACTATCAAGAAATTATATTTATGTATTATCTTTCCAACTAAGGAGCACTTGGACACAAAATATTAGTTTACCTCGGATGTATATTTTTATGTGATCCATAATATCCTGAAGAGTTACTGATGTGGATTGAAATTCAGGAACAAATGGATATTTTTAATGTAATAGTAGCCAACAGCAGAGATGAAGAGGATTTTATTCAAAACCTAAAACACGAATAAAACAGGCATATTTAGAATTGAACAATTTTATAGCCCACAGGGGAACTTGGTCCTTTATACTTCTGTATGTTCAGTTTCAGGAATCATCTCTTGGATGTTAGATTTACCCACCCCCCCGGGCCTCTGCTTTTGTTTCCTATGTCCAAGTCCTTTCTGTTATACAAGTTTGTAGCACTTTAGTTCTCTTTATATCTAGGATTTCTGAAATGAAAGTATCATTGCAGAAATTATTCATTGATGCCTGACTCTCTGGTAAATATAATTATACTAAAGTTCATAGCAGGAGAAAAAGGCTCAGACAGAAATAATAAAATGAGGTGTATGTCATATTTGCTAAGTTTAGATTTCTAAATTCTAAACTATTCCCAGGACTAATGTCTGCCTAAAGTTTATCAAGTTGTTTCATTAGCTTAAGTTTTTGAAGGTATGACAGTTTGTAAAAGCCAAACGGTTGCATATTGAATCCAAAAGAAATCAGTTAATTAATATGAATGAAGGATCACTTGCCTGTTAATCTGCTAGTGTTATTCTTTAATTTACATTTTATCATTTTGTATTTCTAAAACAGCAGAGATACATGTGATCTGGAACAACTAACATGTTTTAGAAAAACTGAAGAGGTAAGGAAATCATCCCATTGTTGGGGAACAGCGTAAAAATCCTTTGCCAAGTTAGACGGGCTTACGTGGTCCAATTTAAAATTTATATAATATCTTTGGAGAAGTGTATTGTTCCTTATAAAATACCCACATGCTCTCCTTTGGAAAAGCTCCAGACTGTAACTGAATCACGACTTTGCCCCCTGGTGCTTTATGTATTGTTTAATTGTTTGCCTTTGGTCGATGTTTTTATTAAAAGCCTATTATTTAGGATAAGACCAAAGTGTCATTTTAAAAACAACAGAAGCAGAGCTGTTTGGTCTCCTCGTCCTTTTTCATAGGTGTGCTAGTGCACACCCGGAGCGGCTAATGAGCCCGCCAGCGTTTTTTCCTTGTAATACTTCAAAAAGAGGAACAACAACAACAAACAAAACTCCGGGTTTTTATTTTCCTCCAATAAAACATGGCCGCATTGGCTGGAAGAGCCCGGAGTCCTGTGGCGGCGCCTAGGGCTGGCGGGAGGAGCCCAGGCTGGGTGTGTTCATCCCTCTGTCTGTGTTTTGTTCAGGATGTTTGCCGCTGACACACGCATTTTGGTCACACACGTGGCCTAGGAGGCCGAGGAGCCCGGGAGGCAGGGGAGCCTGGAGGACGTGCAGGGTGTTCACCAAGGCTGTGCCGGCTTCAGTGTGTTGCATCCTCTGGGCTGCAGAGAAGGTCGTTCGAGACTTCCCTCCCCCGCGATCCACTGTGAGGAATCGCAGCTCAGATGGCTCTGTGCCCCAAGCAGGTTTCGGGAACGGTTTAAACTCAGGGATTCTCATCCTGACTGTTTTCTTCTCTGAACTGGCATCACCACATCAGTGAGTTTTCAGAATCTGATTCTAGAAAAAAAACAAAAACAAAAAACCTTAGCCTTGCCTCCTTGGACCCGGTCCTGGAGAGCAAGTAGAGCTCCTTCAGCCTTGTCATCCCGTTAGTCCTTGTGAAGGGGCCACAGGCAAAAGACTTCAAGGCAAGAGACCTTGATAAAATTTCTAGGGCTTAAGCTATCTCATTAAATTCCGACCATAGATATCACGTAGATGGGGGAGGAAATATGATTATTGACAAAATGTAAGCCTGCTATACACTGTATCACTTCAAAAGAAGAGAGGCCATTAGGGCATAATTACATCAGAAACAGTATACACATTTGGCTGGTTTATAAACTGTCACTTTCAGAAGTACGAAGACGTATAAAAGTTTCCAAAGGTTCCATTATGACCCTATTTCCAGCAGTATTCTCTGACAAACTAAATAAATTACTGCATGTATTGGACCTTTGAGGCTTGAGGCAAAGAATGGAAAAATTATTTACAAAAGCTTGAAAATATTTAATCACTGGAGGCAGGGGGGCAACGGTGTTTTAATTAGCAGGTCCCCGGGCCATTGGCGGACTGGAGGCTTTCTCAAACAACCACACAAATGCACTGAATAGCTGTTTGCCAGCCTTAGGGTCAGGCCTGAGATGAAACAGATAAGATAATTGGCTCTAATGAAATCCAGAAGGCCTTGGCTTTCTTGTTTGAGCTTGGATTTGAAAAGTGCGTGTGGAAGTGAGGCTTAATTCAAACCAGAACTGAGCTAGGCCCGTTTCTCAGTGACTTTGATATTGTTTGAAGTTCTAAAAGTGTTCGCCACACCACTAGCCTGCTGGGCTGGGCCTCCCTGGTACCCTTAATTACTAAGCTTTATTGCTGACTTTACTGCACAGGAAAGAGCCCATTATATGTTCCATCAACATCAGCTCTTCTCAGATTGGAGGAAAGGGCAGGGTTAAAGGCCACTGTAGGAAGGCAAAACCTTCACTTTGAGGTAGTCAGATCATTTACCAGTGTTGAATTTCACCGTTATGCACGTACATTCCTCACAACACAGAAGCCCAATTTCCATTTTTTAAACAAGTGATTACTTTTCAAAACATTTTTGTTTGTGCTTTTTTTTTCCAAAGAGAACATTTATATTTAGGGGCTGAAATGATTACATACGATATATTGGATTAAAAGATAAGAAAGAAAATGAAAGGAAAGAAGAAAAAGCAAAAGAAAGAACATCACCCAATTAAGCATCACACCACAAGGGCTGGTTGGATCTGTAATAAGGAGGATTATTACTAATGCCCCTTTGAGGTGGATGTAAGTGAGGAACCCTCCTGTGGTGAGAGAGTAGTTCTGACACCCTAAGGAATAAAGACCCCTCAGGAGACCCCACAAAATTAAATCTCAGTTTCTATTGTCTATCACAGAGGTTGCCCAAAGTGTTCCTGATCCAGTGTGAAGTAAGCCAAAAAACAAAAATAGAAGTGTTTCTCTTAAAGGCCAGCTGTGTGGAGTCACCAAAGATTTCCTCCTCCCAGTCCACAGTTACCCCTCTCAAAATCCAACTGGTCATGATGGACTAGAGATCTGAATGAAAAAATAATCACACAACCTGAACTCTCAGATGAAAACCAAAGGATAAGCCATCTGGACCTATTTCCTTTTGTGCTTATCACCTTTGGATAGCAAAGTCATGAGTGGTACCATCAGTCTTGGATCTTTATGAAAGAAAAAGTTAGGAATTTTACAATTATTTAAGTAAATTTTAAATCACTGTGTTCCAGTGTCATTCACGATCCTGCTGATCATTTGCCCATTTTTTTCTGTCTGCATGTTTTGTGCATAGAATGGCCTGGACAGTAGCTTTCTTCTAGGACCGTCTGTATCTGAGGCTAAGTAACTATATTGAAAACTCAAGGAGTTCTGTATTGGGAAGACAAAACTTAGTTCATAACTCCCAGCCTCTCCTGAAAGAAATGAAGGAGACCCTTGGTATATTTTTGACAGTGATGGCTGCACCCAGTATCAGCTTACATTGGAAAAAAGAAAAGTCTGAGGGTTCTCAGGTTATGGGAAAGATGAGATTACTTTCTATTAGGTATTCTTATACATGAAATCTTTTGTCTCCTGCTAAAATTCATATGTTGAATCCCTAATCCCCACTTCAAGGACCTGTAGGTGGTAATTAGGGTTAGATGAGGTTCTGGGGGTGAGGCCCCTGCACAGTGGGGATTAGTGCCCTTACCACAAGCCATGCTAGAGTTACTCTCATTCTCCCCCTCTGCACATAATGTACTTATATCAAAGAAAGGCTGTGGGGCACATAGTGAGATAGCAACTGTTTGAAAGTGAAGAAAAAGGGCCTTGGTCAGAATACAACCATCCTGGCATGCTGACTTCAGATTTCTAGCTCTGAGATCTGTCAGAAAATAAAAATTCTATTGTTCAAACCATCCACCCAGTTGACATATTTTGTTATGGCAACTTGAGTAGGATAAGGTGTGACAAAAGTTTCCAACACGAAAGAGCTCTAAATTCTAGATAACAGTATTTTCTAAACTATTTTCAACTAAACATTACATATAAGGAAAATGAAAAGTGTTTCTCAGCAATAAAAATTATTTTATAGTGAAAAACTTCTTCCTGAAGAAATACAACATATAAAAGCATATTACAAACTAAGAATTCTGGGAGTACTTATGCATTATTTCAGGCATTATTTCCTAAAATTATTTGAACAGGAGATTACTAGCTTCCCCGAATTCCTTGTTAAAATACCTGCAAGTGCCACTGAAACCAGCATTGCACAGAACATTGGGCCAAAAGTCCAAACATAGATGTGGCGAAGGTTAGTGAGCATTTATAACATTTTTACCTCTAAATCAATAAACACAATGATATAAAAGTAAAATAAATATGACCATAAAATCTTTCAATCTAATAAAATATATGCGATAATATACATATTATAATAATACTGTATCATTGCATAAAATAAGCATTTGAGTGCTCCATGTACAACAACTGTTCTCTGCATTTTCTACTGGTTGCATCTGAGTGGTTCTTAGATAGAATACCATCATAAAGACAAAGAGAGAGAAGAAACAAAACTAGTAAGTGAAGAAAAGGGAAAATAGGGTCAGTTTCCCTTGGTATCACCATTAAATCACTTTGTGAATTTTCTTAGGGTACAGATACTGCCATTCAAAGTTATAGCAAATTGGTGATATTTTACAGTCAACTGTGTATATTTTGTTTCAGCTTAAATATAGATACATCTCCCAAATGTATTTTAGATCAGATATGGTACATTAAAAACATGGATTTGGGGTTTCTTTAACCTCTTACAATTAAGAACTAATTGCACTTTGCACATATAATTAGTCTTAGGCATAAATCTGCTTGTGGACGTACAGATTTTAAAAACTTATTCATTATTCATGATGATATTTTGCTGTGGGAGAGACATGAAGAAGGGTTTATTTGTCTTTATATCAATAAAGACAGAGTGTCAATTATGTGAATACTCTCCATGGTGAGAAAGCACACCCTGAAATAAAACAGTAAATGCTAAAATGTATAACTTGTCTTGGTTTAAGGAAAGAATGTGGTTTTGGGAGTGGACCTTATGAATATCATAGTGCGGCAATATCATTTTGTTTCCAAAGATAACATAACATTTCATTTCTAGATGTACAGATGTTTTTTAAACCACAGCTGTGGTTATCACATATTCAAAGATATTACAGCTAGCCAAGCAATAAATCAGCAAAGTCCTTAGTCATTTAGTTAAAACAATTCCATTTTACTATGTATGCAAGTACTTAGCTAATGACTTTAAGATATCAATATAGGTTGAGTTATTTAAATTTTAAAAAGGAGGCAAAAGCATTACTTATATGAAATCACTTAGAAGTCATTGAATAGCATTATGATAGAGTTTTGTGATGTTTTATAGGTTAAAAAAGGAAAAATGAGATAATATTTTCAATGACGTGAAATAATGCAGCTTTCTGTGACAGTATTGATTTTTACTCTTACAATAGGGCTTGATTGGGAAATCATAATAAATCACAATGTCATGCAACACAAACTTCTTCCTTTGGGAGAGGCAAAAGTGTGACAATATTTTCCCTAAAACAATGGTTGAAGGAAGACTTCTTCCCTGGAATAAAATCTATGGAATGTATCCTTCTGTTGACCATTAATGGATTTTTCTTGTGACCCACATACTGAAAAAGTAACTAGTAATTTTTCTTCTAAAAGCACAGAAGCTCTAGATATATTATATTTTATCTGTTCCCAGACATACTTAATAATCAGCAAAGAGGCTTATCATGATCCCATAGGAAGTTAGTGACATGGCTAGAACAGAGGTGTGGATGTGCTCTTACCGTGAATTCCAAATGGGAAACAGAGTGGATTCTTGTCACAGTCTATTATGATGCTGTAATGAAACAAATCCAAACTGGGCAGTTTATAAACCACAGAAACTAATTTTTCATGGTTCCAGAAGCTGAGAAGTCAAATTTTGTGTCTCATAAGGACCTGTTTCTAGTTCATAAATGTGGCCTCATAGCCAAGTTTGCACATGGTTGTTTGGGACCGCTTTTATAGTACAACTAATCCTACTCTTGAGGGCTCTGACATCATAACATAGCCATCTCCCGAGGACCCCACCTCATAATACCTACCCCATAGGGGTTAGGATGTCAACATACGAACCTGACACCTAATTGATCTTTTGCCACTACAATTCCTGATGCCAGCAGATACGGATTTGGAAATAACAGAAGTGAGCGGTGGTTCTCTCGTCCACCAGCAGCCTCCTCTGCTCTCACCACCTATCTGCCAGGAGCATCTGGGCTGCAGTACCTGTCCTTCTACTCTCTTTGGTGCTGTTGCCTCTCAATAATTAGCATCCTTTATTTGCCTTCCCATTAAAGTGCCTTTTTAATTTTCAAAGGACACATGAAAGCTTAAGACCCAAATTTATATGATGTAATTTTTCAGAAATGTTGCTTAGCAGAGACTTTCATTACTTCATCCAATCAACTTTTTAAAATTCCATTAACATCCTATGTCTGTAAATAGTTTTGTCTTTTAAAATTATTTTGAAAGTAAACCATTTTCCATTTTCTTTCTTTTATGGCAACATAAACTCAAAGTTGATTTCTGAAGTGCTGAGACTTATTAGACTTTCTTTCTCCTTTAAAAAAAAATAAAACCACTCACTCAGCGATGACTCCTTCCCTTCTCCCAGGCAGTTAGGTGATTGTGGGAGGAATACCGTGATTATTGAGTTTATTGGAAGCTTGTCTTCCAGATAGATGTTTCCTGACATGGCTACTGAGAGGGGCCGAAATGACACAACTCTGTTGTAGCTTCTTGATCAGTCAAGCCTTTGGTTCTCTGAATACCGGTGCATAACATGCTACTTCATGAACAAGTAACTTTCTATTATGTACTTATGAGCTTGTGGCTATAGAGGAAAATACAATAGTCTCGGCTGGAAATAAAATATAGTATCAGACCATTACAATGTGAATCAAGCCTGAGAGATACTGACATGAAATTGAATACATAAGAGAAACAGCTGCTAATCCCAGTATCCCAACCTTCTGGAGATAGACACAGGAGCCTGCTCATGAATGTAGTCAAGGAGGGATGATTTCAAACATTATAGGCATGTCATCATCGCTACTCAGAGACTGTGAAAATTCATCTTAATTTTCAACTTGATCAGCTTAGAAGCATCCAAGGGGACTAGTAAAGCACATGCCAGAGTAGTCTGGAGGCATAACCATGGGGTCTGTCTCTGTCCCTTTCCTTTTGCTCTCTGGTATTATTTCCTCATGCTGCATTCTGCATGCAATGAACTAAGCAGGGTTTTGCAAATCTGCTCCTCTGCCATGGTAATTGTGCCTTGGAGCCCCCCAGCCACGGAGTGAACCATCTGAAATCCAGAGCCAAGTAAATTTGTTCCTTAAACTTTGCTGAGATCAGGTGTTGTGTTCTACACTGAAAAGCTGATACAGAAAAGTTGTACTTAGAAATAGCATCATTGCTGGGACTACCCCTGACCATTTGCCTCTGAAACCTTTGGAACTGGTATGCAGAAAAGTGTGGCATTGTGGAGATGCAGGCTAGAGAAGCCATAGCATGCTCTTAAGTAGAGGTTGATGGGAATTTTGATCAGTTTAGGAAAACAGAAAGCTGGGCCAGGGAGCTAGTTCGGTAGCACAAGCACCTTCCTGGAAATTGCAAGATCCCGAGTTTGATCCCTGGTACTACCAAAAAAAAAAAAAAAAAAAAAAAAAATTAGCATGCTGATAGAAATGAAGACAATAAAGGCCACATTCAGAAGATTTCAGCTGGGGATAAGGTCACTTAATTGTGTGTTTTGTACATTATGGCAAAAATTTCTATTA